>PVLA01014874.1:0-28185 GCA_004027455.1 Hydrochoerus hydrochaeris
CTCCTCCTCCTCCTCCTCTTTCCTTCTTTATCCTTTCTAGATACTCTTCCTCTGCCCAAGGCATTGCTGGCAACCTTTTCTTCCCATTCTGGAGCTTATCTTCTTCACTGTTGGTTGTTTCCTTTGCTGGGCAGGAGCTTTTTAATTTACTATGATCCCATTTGCTGATTCTTGATTCACTTCCTGTGGAATCAGGGTTTTGATCAGAAAGTCCTCACTATACCGATATTATTGTCTCACTGTGCAGTTCAGGCTGGCCTTGGGATCACTTTGTATCCCAGGCTGGTTTCGAACTTGCAATGATCCTCCTGCCTCAGCCTCCTAGTGCTGGGGTTATAGGAGTGCACACCATGCCAGGTTAAAGAGACTACCTTTCTTCAGTTATGTTTTTTACTCCTTTCTCAATAGCAGATAACTGAATTGCCTGGGTTGTTTCTGTATCCTCTGTTCTGTCCCACTGATACACATGTTTGTTTCTATGCCAATGCCATTTTATTTTATTTTATTTTATTTTATTTTAATTATTTATTTTTTGCGGTACCGGGAATCTAACCCACGACCTTGCGTTTGCCAGGCAGGCACTTAGGCCACTGAGCTAAATCCCCGGCAATGCCATTTTATTTTAATCCCTGTGGCTTTGTAGTATAATTTGAAGTCTCAGATTGTGATGCCTCCTACTTTGGCCTTGATAACCAGAATTGGTTTTCTTATTTTGGGTCTTGTCTGGTGCTATATGAATTTTAGGATTTTTTTGTATCAGGAATCAAACTCATGACCTCGCACTTGCCATGCAGGCGCTGGGAGGCTGAGCTACATCCCCAGCCTAGGATTATTTTGTCTAGTTCTATACTATTGGCATTTTGACTGGGGTTGTACCATATCTGTATTTCAGTTTTGGAAGAGTGACCATTATGACAATATTGGTTCTGCCTCCCAGGAACAGGGGACATCTTTCTATTTTCACATGTCCTCTTCAATCTCCTTTTTCAGAGTACTGTTTTCATTGTAGAGGCCCTCTAGTTCATTGGTTAAATGAATTCCTAAGTATTTAATTTTTCTTGAGTTCTTGTTAATTGTTTTTCTTTTCCAAATCCATTTTATTTCAAGGTGGGAAAAGAAAAAAAAGAAGAAAAAACCCTAAAACTAAATCTCAAAGCACATGAAACAGGGGCAACAGTGCAACATACACTGTACATTGTTGTTCCCAAATCATTCACCCAGAGCACAAGACATCTGCATTTAATTGTCTGAACAGGACCACCACAAACCTTTCTCTTCAGTGAAAGAGAAATCAGTAGTATAGCTATCTTAATTATTTTATATGTATATATATATACATATAAATATGTTGTTTAAACTTCTCATGCTAATGAGACAGTACAATGTTTACACGTGTGTGTTTTATTGATCTCACTAACGAGTGTGGTCTCAGGTTGTATCCTCTTCCCTTCTTTGTGGCTGAGTAGTGCTCCATTGTATAAAAATACATCTTTTTCATCCATTCCTCAATCAATGGGCATTTAGCTTGTTGCCAAGATCTGGCTATTACAAATTATGCTGCTATAAACATGGGTGCGTGTACATGGCTGTTATATGTATGATGTTTTTAATTCTTTTTTTTTTTTTGTGCTGGACATTGAACTCATGAACTAGTGCTTGCAAGGCAGGTGCTTATGCTGCTGAGCTAAATCCCCAGCTGTTTTTAATTCTTTTGAAAAAATACCCCGAAGGGAAATAGCTGAGTTGAATAGGACCTCTAGTCCCAGTTTTTGAGGAATCTCCACCCTGATTTTACAGAGTGGCTGCACCAGTCTGCCCTCCCAATAGTGGAGAAGAATTCCATTTTCTCCACAGCCCCTCCAGCACTGGTTATTGCTTTATTTCTTGATTGTACCATACTTTCTGGGGTGAGGTGGAATCTCAGTGTTGCTTTAATTTGCATCTCTCAAATTACCAGTGATGTTGATTGTTTTTTCCACATATTTATTTGCTATTTGTATTTCTTTATCTGAGAAGTCTATATTCATCTCAGATGCCCATTTTTGGATTAGGTCTTTAATTCTGGGAGAATTAGGGCTGGGGATTTAGCTCAGAGGCATAAGTGCCTGCCTGGTAAGCATGAGGTTGTGGGTTCAATCCCCAGTACAAAAAAAAAAAAAAACCTGGGAGAATTGATTTTTTTTAGTTCTTTATATGATCTCAATACTAATCCTATGACTGAGGAAGAGTTGATAAACATTTTCTCCCACACTGTGGGTTGTCTCTTCACTCTTGGTGGTTTCTCTTGCTGTGCAAAAGCTTTTAAATAGGGTGAGATCCCAGTTGTTGATTCTTTGTGATGGTTCCTGTGCAGCTGGGATTTTGTTCATAAAGTCTTTGCCTACCCCAATGTCTTCAAGAGTTTTATCTATTCTGTCTTGCAGCAAATTTAATGTTTCTATTTTAATATTAAGATCTTTGAGCCACTCAGATTTTGTCTAAGTACATGGTGAAAGCTATGGGTCTAATTTCAATCTTTGGCATGTGTAGAACCAGTTTTTCCAGCACCATTTATAAAAGAAGCTGTCTTTCTTCCAGTGAATGTTTGGCACCTTTGTCAAAGATAAGGTGGCTTCATGTGTCTGGAGTTGTTTCTGCATCTTCTAATCTGTTCCACCGATATTTAAATTTTTGTTTTTGTTTTTGTTTTTTTGCCAGTGGCATGCTGTTTTTATCACAGTAGCTTTATTGTATAATTTCAAGTCAGGGACTGTGAGGCTCTGTCTTGTCTTTGTTGCCCAGGATTGCCTTTGTTCTTCTAGGTCTCTTCTGGTTCCAGATGAATCTCAGGATCCTTTTGTCTAATTCCGTGAGATATGCCACTGGACTTTTGATTGGGATTGCCCTGAATCTGTATAGCAGTTTTGGAAGAATGTTTGTTTTCACTACACTGGTTTTTCCTACCCAAGAGCACAGGACGTCTCTCCATTTCCTAACCTCCTCGTCAGTCTCCTTTTTCAGAGTAGGTCTCTTACCATCTTTGTTAGATTGAGTCCTGGGTATTTCTTTTTTTTTTTTTCCTTTGTTTGGATGCTATCATAAAAGACACTGTTTCTCCATTTTCTCTCTCAGTGAGTTTGTTATTGCTGTACAGGAAGGCTATTGATTTTTGGGTATTGACATTGTATCCAGCTACATTCCTGAATTTGCTTTTTAAACTTAGTAGTCCTTTGGTGGAGTTTCTGGGGTCTTCTAAATACAGTGTTGTGTTATCTGTAAATAATGATAGTTTACTTATTCTTTTCCTACCTTTATTCCTTTTATTTCTTTCCCTTTTCTGATTGCTCCAGCTGAAGTTTCCAAGACTATGTTGATCAAGAGTGGAGACAGTGGACATCCTTGTCTCATTTCTGATTTTGGAGAGAAAGCTTTCAGTTTTTTGTCCATTTATTATGAAGTTGGCTGTTTGTTTGTCATGGATGGCTTTTATCAGATTGAGATAAAACCATCTATTCCAATTTTCTATAGTTTTTTTTTTTATCATAAATGGCTGCTGGACTTTACCAAAACTTTTTCTGCATCTATTGAGATGATTATATGATTTTTGTCATTGTCTCTGTTAATACGGTGTATTACATTTATGGATTTACATATGTTGAACCATCCCTGCATCCCTGGGATGAATCCCACTGGATCATGGTGTACGATCTTCTTGACAATTTGCTGCACTCTGTTTGCCAGGGTCTTTGAATTTTTGCATTGATGTGCACTGGGGAGACTGGCCTGCAATTCTCTTTCTTGACTGAGTCCTTCTCTGGTTTTGGTATCAGGGTGATACTTGCTTTCAGGGATGAATTTGGGAATATTGCTTCCCTTTCTATTTCATTAAAGAGTTTAAAAAGTAGTGGTGTTAGGTCTTCACTGAATTTCTTGTAGAACTCAGCAGTGAATCCATCAGGGCCTGGGCTTTTCTTTGTTGATAGATTCCTTAAATTACATCTTTGATTTCATTTATTGATATTGAGTTATTCAGAATTTTTATATCATATTGGTTCAGCTTTCGTAATTCATATGCATCTAGGAATCTGTCCATTTCTTCTGTATTTTCCATCTTGGTAGAATGCAAGTTTTCAAAGTAAGTATAGTTGATTTTCTTCATTTCTGCAGGGTTTGTTGTGATTTTACCCTTTTCATTCCTAACTGCATGAATTTGAGCCTTTTCTTTCCTTTTTTGATAAGGTTGGCTACAGGCTTGTTCATTTTATTTGATCTTTCAAAGAACCAACTCTTTGATTCATTGATTCTTTATATTGATTTTTTTAGTCTCCAGTCTGTTAATTTCTACTCTGATCTTTATAATTTTTCTCCCTGTAGGAGCTTTTGACTTCACCTGCTCTTCTTTTTCTAGATGTTTGAGGTTCAACATTAAGTTCTTTATGTGTGCTTGCTCTATTTTCCTGATATGGGTATTTACTGCTATAAATTTCCCTCTTAAAACTGCTTTCATTGTGTCCTCCAAGTTCTGGTGTGTTGTATTGTCATTATCATTCAACTGTAAAACTATCTAATTTCTTCTTTAATTTCATCTGTGACCCATTGGTTGTTCAGTAGGGTGCTATTTAATTTCCATGTGTTTATGAAGTTCTTGTGGTTTCCTTTGGCATGTATTTCCAATTTTATTGCACTGTGGTCTGATAGTATGCATGGGATAATTTGAATTCCTTTGCATTTACTTAAGCCTGTTCTATGAGCCAGTATATGGTCTGATTTGGAGAATGTCCCATGTGCAGCTGAGAAGAATGTGTATTTTGATGTGGGGTGGAACACTCTAGAGACATCTACTAGGTCCATTTGTTCAACAGTTTGAATTAGTTCTAATATTTCATTATTGTTTTTTTTCTAGTTTGTGTATCTTTTGTGACAGTGGGGTATTGAGTTCTCCCAATACAATTGTATTAGGGTTTATTTGATTTTTCCTGCCGTTAGTCATTGTTTTGTATAGTTGGGTGCACCGGTATTTGTTGCCTATATATTTATGACTGTTATCTCTTCCTCTAGGGTTGTTCCCTTTATGAGGATGAGTGACCTTCTTTATCTCTCCTAATCAGTCTTGGCTTGAAATTCACTTTATCTGCAAGTAGAATAGCTTTTTTTCTGAATTCCTGTTGCATGGAGTATTGTTTTCCCTCCTTTGATTTTCAGCCTATGAATTTCTTTTTCAAATAAATGTGTTTCTTGTAAACAGCGTATTTTTAAATTTTGCTTTTTGATCCATTCTTTCAGCCCATGGCTCTTTCCTGGTTAAAAAAAAAACACCATTAACATTGATGTTTATAACAGAGATGTACTGACATCTCCTCGTCATGTTATTTTCCTGTTATTGACTCCTCCATTTTCTCTCCCCTCCCTCCATTGTCTGCCTTCCCTGATGGATTCCTTCTGTTGGGGTTTATGGAGCTGTAGTGCTTATCTCTTTCTAGAATGTCCTTCACAACATTTTGGAATGTTGGTTTGGTGGTCATAAATTTCCTCAGATGTTCTTTGTCATGGAAGTCTCTTATGTCTCTATCAATTTTGAAAGTTTCGCGGGGTCCGTCAATCTGGATTGAAATTGGTTTTTCTTCGAACTTGGAATATTCACTCCAAGCCCTCCTTCACCTGAGAGTTCATGCTGAGAGGTCAGTGTGATTCTGATTGGCTTTCCTTTAGAGGTGATTTGTTTCTTTTCCCTAATAGTTTTTTCAGATTGTATTCTTGTGTTGAATTTCTGGAATCTTGACTATGATATGCCTGGATGTAGTTTTTTTTTTTATCATTGCTAATTGGAGTTCTATATGACTCACTTATTTGTATGTCAAATTCCTTTCCTCTACCAGGAAAATTTTCTGTCACAATGTCTGTGAACATGTTTTAATGCCATTTGTGGTATCTCCTGCTTGTTCACTGACTCCAATTAATCTGAAGTTACTCTTCTCTGTCTCATCTGGCAGCTGCTGGATTGATTTCTCATGGTCCCTTGTTATTTTTGAGAAATCCTTCTTTTCCTGGTTGCCAACTGCAAGCCTGTCTTCAGTATCTGAGATCCTGAGCTCTCATTGGCCTAATGTGCTTTGAATACTTTCAGTGGGGTTTTTATTCTCATGGATATCTGCTTGAATCTGCTTTATGGATTCTATTTCTTTCCTTTGCTGAGCTTCCATAATTTGCTTAAGCTCATCTATTTTTCATCTGTGTCTCCTCTAACATTGCTAAGCATGGTGTGTATTTTGGTAATCTCTATAGTTATCTGAGAGATTATTTCTGATTTCATGTTTTCCAGAGCTTCATTCAATTACTTTGTTGTTTCCACTTCAGAGAGACCTGGTGGGGGCTTTCAATCTCATTGGCCATTACTGGATTATTTTGGGATCTTGTATCTTCTTAGTTCAGTTTTTATTATTCATATATATTTAGGAATCAATCCTTTTTATTAATTCTCTAATTTTTTTGGAATATAGGTTTTCCAAGTAGTTAATAATCATCTGAATTTTTGTGACATCTGTTGTGATTTCACTTTTTAAATTTCTCATTGCATTGACTTAGGTCTTTTCTTTCCCTTTTTTGGTCAGATTAGCTAAGGGTTTGTCCATTTTGTTTATTCTTCTAAGGAACCAACCTCTTTGATTTATTAATGCTTTGCCTTGTATTGTTTGTCCCAATTTCACTCATTTTCTCTCTGATCTTTATAACTTCCCGCCTGCTACTAACTTTGGATTTGAATTGTTCTTGTTTTTCCAGGACCTTGAAGTTGATGATTAGGTATTTATTTCTCTGTTTTCCTGTTGTCAGAGTTCCTAGTTATAAACCTGTCTCTCAAGACTGCTTTCACTGTGTCCCATAAATTCTAATATATCATCCTGACATTATTGTTTGAGTCCAGGAACTATCTAGTTTCTTTTTTGATCTTTTCCATGACTCACTGATTATTTAACAGTGTATTGTTTCATCTCTGCGCTTCAGTGTCATTTCTGTGGGTTTTTTTTTTTTTGCTGTTGATTTCCAGCTTCCTTGCGTCATAATCTCATAATAAGAGCAGTATAATGTTGACCACTTTGTGTTTCCTATTCCCCAATAGGTGCTTCATTTTGGAGAAAGAATCATGTACTAATGGGAAGCATGCGTGGTCTAAAGACACAAAAAGCCTAAGAAAGAAAACGCAGTGGCTGGAGCTACTGCAGTTCCTACTACTCCTGTGGTCCTGGCTGCTGCCACAACTGCAGGCCAAGCCCAAGGCAGCCCTGGAGCTACAGACGGGGCCCAAGAGAGAAGATGAAGACAACTGTGATGCCCCAGGGAAGCACGTGTATGAACAGGTGAAAAGGCCCTGACGTCCACGTGGAAGGCCCCAGCGTCCCCACAGTCCTAGCTGGACGTGTTTGTGGTGATGTGAATTTTATTTGTCCTGTGCTCAATTCAATTTCAAAATTGCTGCAATGCATTTGAGCTGTGGACTATATAACATTTGTTGTAATAATTGCTAGGTTGCAGCTCAGGGTGTGAAAAGGCAGGGGTGGGTGGACTTACACTGCAGTGTGACCACAGTGCACAGTGTTAATGATGTTCTTTTAGAGACAGTTGCCATAAATTCATTTAGAGTAAATATTTAAATCTAAAAAAAGTGCTTTAGAAAAGGGGAGGTTAAGTATTGTTGGCATTTTTTTTTTTCAGTGCCCTTAAGTATTCTTGAGGGGTTCTTTGTGGGGTTTTTTTCTTTACTTTTTTTCCCTTCCCTGTCATTTTGAGACAGGGTCTTGCTATGCAGTTCAGGCTGGTTTTGAGTTTACTTTGTAATTCACACTAGTTTCTGATTTTCAATAATCCTCCTGCCTCAGCCTCCCCAGTGCTGGGATTATAGGTGTGAGCCACCGCGCCCAGTTTACTTTTTCTTTTTTTTTTTTTTAATTTTATTTAAAGAAAGGAAAAAAAGAAAGAGGGTAGAAATTCATATCCATTTAAATTATGCTTTCAACTTTATCTGGTTGATAAACTTTTCCAGAAATAAGACCTCTACTGCAGAACCCCCCAAAGTACAAATGAATATTTTGATGGCACTGTCTTTCCTGTTGCCTGTGGGATGCACCAGAATTCAAGCTCTAGGATGAGGCAGAAAACTGAAAGCTTTTTTCCCAGGATGCTGCCTTCCTAAGCATGGGTGTTACGGGTGATACACTGTGTCAGCTTGAGAAGTTTAGAAATTTAACTAAGAGACAGGGCAGGGAGCCAGGGTTCTCACCTTGTAAATGTCCTCACCCTGTGCAAGAGGAAGGCAGGAGATTCTGTGAGTGCTGCACCTGCCCTGGGGTGGGAGGGAATGGCCTGTGTGCAATATAAGGGAGGAGATGAGGTTTGTCTTTCCCCACCTTTTGCTCTGGCTGCTGCCTTGCAGTGCTGCCCCTGTGCCATGCCAGCCTGCCTTGGGCCAGCTGATGATGGACTGAAACCTCCACAAGCAGTGAGCTAAATCAACCTTTCCTTCCCTCATTTGGGTGTTGGGTATTTTGACTCAGCAATGAGAGGAAAGTACGCAAGACAATGGGTAACTGGTTGGTTTGGAACACTGGCATTTCATTCTGTTCTTTCTTCTGGCTTCTCTTTGCTCCTCCCTCATTCCTTCCCCCTTATCACCCCTCCCCTTCCCTCCCTCCCACTCTTGTATTAACTCATCTGGGGACAGATCCTTCAGTTATATGAAGTATTTGTGTCCTGAAATGTAGTAACTCGGTTCATATTTGTGTCTTATTCTCCCCATTGGGATATATAACATTCAGAGTTCTTGTATTTGGAAGGGTGCCAGCGCCTGGGCCTGGACTTTGAAACAGTATCTTGGTTGCACTGTGTTTTTGTTTGTGTGTTTTTTGTTTTTTAACTAAAACTATGTGACACTTGTTGTTTAAACAATAAGTTTCTAAATTAAAAAAAAAAAGAATGTCTTATTTTGTAGGGTGGAACACTATAGATACCTACTAAGTCTATTTGTTTGAAGATTTGATTCCACTGGTATTTCCTTAGCTTATATTTCCTTGGTGATTGTTTGGCTAGCTGATCTGTTTATTGGTGACGCTGAGTACTGCAGCCCCCTGGCTATAATGTGTTGATGTTTGTCTGATCTTTTATATCCAGTAATGTTCTAGGAAGTTGGAGGTGCTGGTGTTTGCTGTATATATGTGTGCGATTGTTACCTCTGCCTGTTGTACTGTTCTTACCCACTATATGGATCCCTTCATTGCCTCTTCTGATCCGTTTGAGTTCTGATCACTTTGTTTGAAAACACAAACTCCTGGCTGTTTGTAGATTCCCATTGCTTGGAATCGTTTTCCACCCCTTGATATTTAGTGCACGAGTTTCTTTTTGGATTAAATGTGGCTTATGTATACAGCGTGTTTTGGGATTCTGTTTCTTGAACCAGGGTGACAATTTGTGGTTTTCGACAGAGGCACTAAGATATTCGTTTTGAGAGCCACTCCTTAAAGGTATTGATTTAGCTCTGTGTTTTCCCTGTCACTGATTTCTTTCTACTTCCCCCTCTCCATAACTGCTTACCTGTCCTGGTCTATTCATTCCATCAAACGCGTTGTTGTTGGCTTCACTGTCTCTTTCTAAGGTGTCCTTGAGGGGTTTTTAGGGCTGGTTTTGTTCTCATGAATTCCTGGTTTGCACAGAAAAACCTTATTTCTCCATCAGTTTTGAAACATAAGTTTGCAGGATATCAGTCTGGGTTGGAAGTTGTTTTCTTTTCGGGCTTGAAACACTTCACTTTCAAGCTCTTCTGGCCTTTATGGTTTGTGCTGAGAAGTCAGCTATGATCCTAATGGATTTACCTTTATAAGCAATTTGCTGCATTTCTCTACCAGCTTTGAAGATTCTGCCCCTGGTTTGAACTTCTGGATTTTGATTATTACGTGTCTGACTGTTACGTGTTCTTTTATAATTGTGGCTACCTTGGATTATAATGCCTCACTTACCCGTATGTTATATTCTTGTCCATATTTGCAATGTTTTCAGCTGTTATCTCTCTATCCAGGCTTTTTATGCCTTGTGCTGTTGTCTGATTTTTCACTAATTATAGATTGTTCTTTGCAGCATCTAGTGGCTGACGGACCATTGTTCACACCCCGCTGTATCCTGCATTCCTGACACTGCTGCCCACTGGTCACACCTGCTGCCTGTCATTTCCAGAGAAATTTCAGTCTCCTGAATTTGGATTTGTTCCCTTTCAGTGGACTCCAATTCTTTAGCTAACTGGCCATTCCTATTTTATATCAGTTGATTTACCTCGTCTTGATTTTCACTGATGTCTTCCGTTCACTTGTTGATTATTTTATTATCTGTTTAGTTACATCTCCTTTGAGATCACTGAGTGGCTTTTCATCTATTGTTTAATCTGTTGTCCTTTTGAATAACTGGGTTGTGTGGCTTTTGATTCCCCTCACTGATACCCCATGAATCAGCTTTGCAGGATTTGGGGATTTTTAGAGGCACTTTGTTGTCATGTCTTCTAATGTTCCTATTTTTTTTGTACCAGAAATCAAACTCAGGACCCCATGCTTGCCAGCAGGCACAGTGTCACTGAGCTACCTCTCCGGTCCCTAATGTGTCTATTCTTGTTGTTTTTTTATTTCATCTCATGCTGAGGTTTGCAGGCACTTAGAGTGGACAGGCTTCGTTGCTAGTATGGGTATCTCTTTAGTTAGTGTCTGCTTTTTTGTGGTGCACTCTGGGCTTGGCTGATTACAGGGCTTTGCCACTGTGTCATAATCTGACCACCTCTATTAACTCTGGAGGGGACGATGTCACGTAATTTTCCCAGTACCCAGTTCCTTGGGAAGGGACTCCAACATTGTTAATGACGTAAAGGTAACCTGGGTTTAGCAGATAGAAAAAACTGGTTAAGAGCAACAAGTATGGACCCTGGCTGTAGCTACTAAACCCACAACACTAACAGCATCAAAGGCTTCCATAGGAACCATTAACCACAGAAAACAGAACTATAATTGCAAAATAAACACTATGAGAAACCAAATGTTGATATACGATGTCTCCTATATGCAACAATTTTACCTCCACTAACAAAAGAAAAGAATTCAGCAGTAATAGCATAGAACAAACTATCTAAAGCCTACAAAACTTACCCGTTATACTAGTAAAGATGGCAGGGGTTAGGGAGAGAAGAATCAAAGAAACATATTTGAAAAATTAAGCAGGAGAGAAAAATGAGGGAGAAGATCCTGTTGTGGAGTAAAAAAAAATTGGTAGAATTCAATAAAGGTAATAGAACAAAACTGAAAATGAAAGGAAAAAGAAGAAAAAATACAAGAATAAAAACTTGAAAGGAGAAAGAAAAACAGAAAATCTTCCAAACTTAAAAAATAGTGAAGAAGAGGGAAATCATTGAGTCCAAAATTTTTTCTCTGTCTTTTTTGAGCGAATATTTTCTTTCTGAGACCCATATTATTTCAGTCCAGCGAGTCAGGGTTTCCAAGCCTAGCACTGTGTCTGTAGGTTTGTCCCAGAAGCCCAGTTTTGCATTCACACCGGGCTGCGGTGACTGTCGATGCTGAGGGTGCCCTTGCTCGCGATGGTACATGGAGAAACAATCAGACTTTGATTTGTGCTCAGTGTAGGCAGCAAGATACCAAGCAGACTGCTGACTCCATGCTGGCACGTTCAGAACCAGCCACACCCCCCGGACCTAACATCTCTCCAGGAGGGCAGGACCCCACGGCCTCCCCCGTCCTGAGCTTCAGGTCCTCCGGGGGTCTGCGTGTCGCCCACACCCTCTCCATGCCTGTGTCCTGTGGGTGTCTCTCAACCAACCCCTTCATGAAAAGGTGCCTGATGAAGCCCTCCGGCCCTATGGCAGGGGCTGCACTCCAGCCCTCTCCAGCTTTGCCTGCCATGAGGAAGGAGTCACTTTCAGGGTCATTTTCAGTTTCCAATAGCGGTGGGCTTTTCTTGGGGCTAGAACTGCTGGGCTGCTCCCGTTTCTCCCTGAAGCTCCCGACCCAGAGGGCCTGCCTGGTTTGTGCAGAGCCAGATCCCTCCTGGGAGCCAGGCTGAGCTTGCAGCCTGCCTCATTATTTGTTCTGCACTGTGTCCATTTCCATAACTGCTCTGCAGCTTCTAACGGATTCTGTCGGTTTCTTCTCAATGCTAGGAGAGGAGCTTCTTCCCTTCTCTTTACCAAGGTGTCATTCGCCAGGTGTCTGAATTCTGGATACAGAGAGATTTATTTTACTTCTGGTTTCACTCCACCATCTTGGCATACGCTCTCTCATGGTTGCTGTCTTGTCTTTTCTTTCTTTCTTTCTTTCTTTCTTTCTTTCTTTCTTTCTTTCTTTCTTTCTTTCTCATTCTTCTTTTTCCATATTGAATATTTTGGAACCCAGGTTTTTGCACTGAGCTATGCCCCCAGATCTTTTTTAAAAACTGTTTTTAGGGCTGGGGGTTTAGCTCAGCGGTGTAAGTGCCTGTTTGGCAAATGCAAAGTCGAGAGTTCGATCCCTAGTACAAAAAAAAAAAAAAAAAAAAAAATTGTTTTTAGTTTTGAGTCAGGAACTCACTAAGTTACTAAGACTTTTATAGCTTCTCAGTGAGAAAAATCAGATCACAGATTCAAGAGCTTTCCTTTTTTCTAACATAGGCTATATGTTCTCCTTAGACTCCTTTTTTTTGACAGAATTTCACTGTGCAGTTCAGGCAGGCCTTGAACTCACTTTGTAGCCTAGGCTGGCCTTGAACTCAAAGCAATCCTCCTGCCTCAGCCTCCCAAGTGCTGGGATTATAGGTGTATACCACCATGCCTGGCTCAACTCCTCTTTTTGATATATTGTGTTTTGGTTTTCATTTGCTACAAAATATTTTGGGTCTCTCAAATTTTCCCCTTTCTTTTTCTAATTTAATTTCTTCAGGATTTTTCTCTTTTTTTCTGCTTTTTTTTTTTTTTTTTTTGGTACCAAGGATTGAAATCATGACCTTGCACTTTCCAGGCAGGGCTTATGGCGCTGAGCTAAATGCCCAGCCCATTTCTTCAGGATTAAAAAAATGCTTTTCTACTGTGATAAAATCAGCATGATAGTGGCAAAAAAACAGACCTGAGATGAGTGGATCAAGGCCAGGGATATAGCTCAGCAGCACACCACTGGCCTGGCGAGCATGGGGTCATGAATTTGACTCCTAGCACCAGAAAGGAAAAAAGAAAAGATCAGTGGAACAGATTAGAAAATGCAGACACAGCTACAAAGACACTTTTTTTGTTTGTTTGTTTGGAGACAGGTCCTCCTACCTCAGCCTCCTGAGTGCTGGGATTACAGGTATGTGTCACCACACCTGGTTTAGCCACTTTATTTTTGACAGAGAAACAAAATGGGTGGTGATTTCTTTTAATATGCAAAAAGTTTTTAATAAGATGAGATCCCAGTTGTTGACTCTTTGAAGTATTTCTCATGCAGTTTGCGTTTCATTCGTGAACTCTCTGCCTACCCTTATGTCTTCAAGATTTCTACCTACCTTGTCTTCCAGTAGATTTAGTGTTTCTGTTTTAATATTTAGGCCTTTGAATGAAAAGACAACCCACAGAATGGGAAAAAGTTATAACCAACTGTCCCTCAGATAAAGAACTTATATCTAAAACCTATAAAGAACTGAAAAACATCAGGCCCCCCAAATTCAAAGACCCAATCCAAAAATGGGCATCTGAGATAAATAAGCATTTTTCAGATGAAGAAATACAAATGGCAAAGCATCTGAAGAAATGTTCAACGTCAGTGGTCATTCAAGAGATGCAAATTAAAACACTGAGATTCCACCTCACCGGCTGCCATCAAGAAATCAAGCACTAACAAGTGTTGGAGGGGACACGGGGAAGAAGGAAACTTCTCAGTTGCTGGCGGGAGCATAGACTGGTGCAGCCACTGTGGAAATCATTGTGGAGATTCCTCAAAAAACTAAAATTTGAGGTCCCATTCAATCCAGCTATTCCCCTTATGGGTATTTTCCCAGAAAAATTGAAAACATCATGCCATGAAATACATGTGCACCCATGTTTATAGCAGCACAATTTATAGTAGCTAAATCTTAGAAACAACCCAAATGCCCATCAACCACAAAATGGATAAACACATGTATTTTTATACAATGGTATATCACTCAGCTATAAAGAAGGATAAATTTGAGGCTTTTATAGGTAAATAGGTGCAACTAGAGACCATACTCATAAGCGAAATAAATCCAACTTGCATATGAAAATATTGTATTGTCTCCCTAGTGTAAAAAACTAAATAAATAATACCCAAAATGTACAATGGAGGCTAAGGATTCGGCTGAGCAGCACAGCACCTGCCTGGCAAGCACGAGGTCCTGAGTTTGATTTCTGGTACAAAAAAAAAATTTTTAAAAAGTACAATAGATATTATGAAAGTGAAAAGGAAAGAAATGGGGGCTGGGAATTTATCTCAGAGCGTAAGTGCCTGCCTGACAAGTGTGAGGTCACGTGTTCAATTCCCGGTACCAAAAAAGAAAAGAAAAGAAAAGAAAGAAACTATTGAAAAGGAAAGAGCAACTAGAATAGAGGAAAAGGAGAAAAGAAAAAGGGGGAAGATTATAAGTCTGTATGTCTGTATCTATGTACATACATTGCGTATACCTACAAGGTAGGTAGCTGGTCTGCTAATATGTGTTAGTCCATATTTGGTCTCAGTTTGTGTCCCTTGTCTGATGTTTTGTTCATGCCTCTGTCTTGCAACCTAAATCACTACTTTAAGATAACAATATGCACTATATTAACCATTGTTAATCTCCTATGAATTTGTTTTGAAATTCTGTATCATTGCTTTTATTCTTTGTTTTTAAAATAATTTTTAAAAAATGGAAAAAAATATTAAGAACCACTTTTGCCATTTCTGTGGCCTTGGTCTGGTTCGGTCTGAGAGAGAGCCTTGCTGTGTAGTTGAGGCTGGCTTGCAGCCTTCCTGACTCAGCCTTGCATGCCTGCCATGCTCAAGGGAAGAGCCTGGTTTTTGTGATGTCGAATTTGTATTAAAAATGGTTTCTGGCAGAGCACGTCGCCTACCCTGGGGAATGGCTCTTGTGTGCTGGGATATCCCGCCGTGGTTAGGTGAGTGTTCTGTAGCTCTGTTAGGCTCGGTGTAGTCCAACAATTCTTTCTGTGTACTGGTCCTGTGATTTTTGGAAACAGTTTGCAGCTATAAGAAAACACCTTAGACTGAGAAGTTTGTCAACAATAGATTTCATGTCTTTAATTTAGGAGATGAGGAGTCCAGTGGAGCGTGTCTGGCACTGACCCACTCAGCAGGCAGCATTCTCTGGAGGCATTTGGACGTGACAGAAGGGACAAGGACTGTGTCCTCGCTGGTGAACTCGGAAGGACAAAGCACTCTCTCAGACCTCATTTAAAAGGTACTGTGTTAGTCACTTCTTTTGTCACTGGGACACAGTACCCAGCACCCAAAGCTCAAAGGGAAGAGAGATTCATTTTGGCTCCCAGTTTGTAGAGGTTTCAGTCCATAACTCATGGTGGACCACACTGTACTTTTGGCTTCACTGTCACAGGTTTGTGCCCTGCCCTATCAGGGATAGAGTGCCTGGCCTCCCAAGCCCTCTTCTGCAATCACATGGTAGCCCTCCTGTCCCCACAGCTCCTACACTGTTTGCACCTATAACACTAGAGCCACATGGGTACTAACAAGTCTGCTGTAGCAGTTGCAAGGCCTCCTCAAATCATGGCTGTAGCAGCCTCTGTCCCCTGATGCCTGAGACTGTGCACTGAATGGTGTGGAATCAGTGTCCTAGACTGCAGCTGTCCTTCTCCAGCAGGTCTCCTGAGGCTGTCTTCTAAAAGCAAACTCACTGTTACACTTTTGAGCATGTGAAGGGTATAGCCCTGCTGATTTCTGACATGCCCTTAAGCCATTTTTGTATTTTCTCTGATCTATAAATGCTAATCTTTTCAGCAACCAAACTATCTTCCATTTCACCTTTGTGGGTACTTTCTTTGGAGTATCTTGCTTTCTGCTAAAATTTAAGATTTGGAAAATCACTCAGCTTTGCCATTGCTCTTGGTTCTCCTTATACAGCTGGCGAAAACCCTAGTAGTACTCATGCCACTGCCTGAACATTGCTCTGCTTTGAAGTCTCTTCTGCTGAGTTAATTGTTTCTCCCCTTAATCTTAGTATCCTACAAAGTCTCAGGATTTGAGCAAAATGTAGACAATGTTTCTGTCAGAGAACAATACATATGGCCCGGAGTCCAACTGCCAAAGGAGTTTTTGTTCTCAGTTGATGCCTATTGAGCCTGATCGTTCTCGTGCTTTTATTTTATTTATTCATTTATTTATTTAAATCGGTACCAGGGATTGAACTCACAACTGCATGCTTGCAAGGCAGGCACTTATAAACCACTGAGCTAAATCCCCAGCCCCTTTTTTAAATTTATTTTTTAATGTTTATTTTTTTGGTGCTGGGGATGGAACTCATGACCTCATACTTGCCAGGCAGGCACTTAAGCCGCTCAGCTAAATCCCCAGCCCTTTTCTCCTGTTGTTAAAATCAGCATTCTGTTCTTCTCAGTTCTAACCAGAATGGCCATCAACCTCAGCCTGCAGAATTGTAGGGTCCCCGTGAACCAGCAATAGCCACCATGGGGCACAGGAAGAGAATCAAGAAGCTAAACTACATCTTCCTGTGAGCCAGCCAGTGCTTGGGCTGCAAAACCAGAAGAGCATCCCGTCTCCCTGCTGATCTGAAGGACGCAGGGTGAGAGGATGGCACCTGAGGGGAAGGGAGCAGCTTGATGTTCATATTGTTTGCCTGTCTCTGCAGGCTGGTGGTCAGGGCATCCACCTGGGGGATGGCAGTGTGCACTGTGGCCAGTGGCGCGATTTCCTCCTGTCTTGTTTTTGAAACCCAATGTTTTGTTCTGTTTTACTGTTTTGTTTTATCCCTGTGTCTGGTAACCTGAGCAACTGTTTTGAAGATAACAATGTGCAGTGTTGTTCTCAATGTTTTGTTTTATTTTATTCAATGTTTTATTCTGGTTAGTTCTGTCTGATCTTGCTTTGTCTGAAGGTATGGACAACTACTGTGAAGATAGCGAGGTATGTTATGGGAGCCATTGTTGGTCTCCTATTACCCTGTTTTGAAGCTCTGTACCACGTTCAGGGCTTTGTTTTGATTGGATTTATTCTATTCTGTTTTGTTGGGCTCTGTTCTCTTTAAAATAAATGAAAAATCCAGTGTTTTATTCCATTCTAATGTTTTGTTTTATCCCCATATCTGGTAACCTGAACAACTGTTTTAAAGCTAACAGTGCAGTATCCCCAGCATTGTTAACCTCCTGTCACCTTGTTTATAAACCTCTGCAACTATTGTTGTTCTTTGTTGTTGTTGCCCTTTTGCTTTTGTTATTTTTTTGATTTGTTTGCTTCTTGATTTTTCTGTTATTTCTTTTTTGTCTTTAAAATTAAAAAAAAAAAAATTGTAGGATTTCTCTAGGTAGCGACTCCAGGCCTCTCCACACACCCCCTGCGCACCATTCCGAAGGGTCCTGAGCCACATGGGATCGTACAGTCACGACGAGGTCCTCACTCCTGGTACCAAAATCTGTCCTCACTTTTCTCATCACTGAGACACAATGCAAAGCACCCAAAGCTTAAAGGAAGGAGAAGTTTATTTTGAGTCACGGAGGTCAGTCCATGGTCTCGTGGCTCCAGGCAAGGTGATGTGACAGTGAGCATAGCAGAGATGCAGCTGCCCGCAGCATGGTGGAAGATCAAGGGAGGAGCCAGACGGGGTGACCGCTCCAGGCCACGTCCACGGGGACCTGCCTCTTCAGATGAGGCCCCACTGCCTAACAGCAAAGCAGCCATGGCCCCGTGATCCATGGCCTCCCAGAATCCCCACCCAGAGCACACGAGGCTGCTGGGAACACGCAGATTTAACCTGACAGTCACATGGTCCCTGTCATCTCTCTTCAGTCTCCTGACTTAATCGACTATCACATGAGCAGGTCAGGCTTTTTAGGGTTTTGTTTTTGGGTAAGATCTCACTTTGTTTTCCAGGCTGGCTTTGATACCCTTTGCTCAAGCAGTCTTTTGTCTCAGCTTCTTGAATAGCGCCGCTACCCCTCGCTGGCAACTAAGTTTGCACGGAAGAATTCCAAAGGGACGCGTTCAGCCACAGAGCGGTCAGTTTCTCTTTATATTTATTTCAGTTTTTGGTTGTTGTGTGTTGGAACCTCTGTCATTGGTTGCACAAAATTTAGGTGTCGTTCTGGGTGTTGCTGTCGTTTTCGGTACCAGCAACTGAACTCAGAGCCTTTGCACTGAGCTACATTGTCAGCACTTTTTGATTTTTACTTAGAGACAGGGACTTGCTCAATCCCTAAATTGTGCAGGCTGGACTTGAACTTGCAATCCTCCTGCCTCGGCCTCCTTGTGTGCTGGTGTTACAGATGTCTGTCACCATGCTCAACATAATTTCAGGATTTTTATATTCACTAGGTTGACAATTTTATCATTATAAAATGTCCTTTCTTTGTACTTAGTAACTATTTTTTGGTCCTTAAGTTCTGTTTTTCTGATATTGCTCCACAGCCTTCCTGTTATTAAGCTGATTGGTTTTTGTGCTGAAGTTGAACCCGGGGTATCAGGCACGCTACGCATGTGCTCCACCCCTCTCTGCACCCAGCGGCCACTCTGGCTGTCTTACACTTACCTCTTTGCTGGTGTCTTTCTATGCTTTAATTTCAGTCTAATCAACTTCTTTTCATCTTTGACTCTAAAGAATCTCCTCCGGAGAGAGCAGAGAGTTGGAGCCTCACTTTCAAACTCCCTAACAATTCTTACTTTCAACCTGAGTATTTCATTTGGATGCCACTGCTCCAACTTATGTCTTTCCCTCTCCTTTGTGCTAATATTTGTCATAAATTACATCCTTCTGGGTTATAACCTACCAATACAGTTTTATAATTATTGTTTTATGCCGTTGTGGTTTCCATCATTTAAGAGAAGAAAAGCATGAAGATACATTTACGATGCAAATCCTCTATGGGCTTAGAGACTAACCTTTTTGGGTGCTTTTTATTTCTTCATGTGCAATCAAGTTACCATCGAGTGTTACCTCCTTGTAGTTGGAAGGATCATTCTTTAGTTTTTTGGGTTTTTTTTTTTTTTTTTTTTTTTTTTGTGAAGTAGACCTGCCAGCAGTGAATTCTTTGAGGCTCTGTTTGAGAGTTTTCATTTTTAATTTTGAGATAGTCTCACTAAATTGCTCAGGCTGGCTTCAAAGCCGTATTCATGCTGCCCCTGTAGGTGGAATCACAGGGTGTGCCACCGCGCCTTGCCTAAATATAAAATTCTTGATTGAATGGTTTATTCTTTCTGCACCTTGAATATGTCACCCGCTGCGCTGTGTGACCCCACCGTTTCTGCGGCTGAGTCAGCCGTCTCCTCACTAAGATTCTCTTGTGTGTGATGAGTCACTTCACTGCTGCTGCTTTGAAGACTTGTCTTTGGTGACACGGGTCTGATCGGAGCCTCTGAATGTGATATGTCTAGGTGAATATTCCTTCGTGTCTACCCCACAAATGGTCTGAATCTCTGTGTTCCTCCAAAATTCGTATGGAAATCCTGACTGCAGGGGATGAGGTTAGAAAGCGGGAACTCGGGTATCAGCAAGACAGGTCAGGTCATGAAGACAATGTCCTGTGAGTGGGACTAGTGTATTTACAAAACGCCCCCACCGGAGTTTGTTCACCCTCCTGTCCTATGAGGTGTCATCTGGGAACCACAAGTGGGTCCTCGCCCAGATCGAACCACTGCCCTTCATTGAGGATCCCCCCATCCCTAGAACTATAAAAAATACATTTCTGTTGTTTATAAGATGCCCAGCCTGTGGCATTTTGTTACAGCTGCCCAAACAGACTAAGATATTCCACCTGGAGTTCACTGAGTTTACTGGATACTCATATTCATGTTTTTCATCAAATTGGGAGATTTTCAGCTGTTAGCTCTTGGGGAAAAAAGAAAAGAAAAAAAACTGGGCCAGGGGTTTAGCTTAGTAGAATAAGTGCCTGCCTGGCAAGCGTGAGGTCATGAGTTTGATTCCTGGTACCAAAAAATAAATAAATAAAAGAAAAAGAACCCTGCCCCTTCTGTTTGATGTTGTCCAGTAGGTGATCTCTGAGGCCTTATTTACTCATTTTGTTTCATTAATCTTTATTTGTGTCCTTTAGAGTCGTTTCTGTTGCTTCATCCTCGTGTTTGTGGTCTTTCTCCTTCCAGTTCAAGTCCACTACTGCATAGTTCTGGTGAATTTTTGTTTCAGTTCTGATATTTTTCTTCCATAACTTCTTTTATTTTTTTCAGATTTGGCAGGTGGGGGAGACTGTGTCTCTAGAGATTGAACCTAGGGCTTCTGAAAAAGCTTTTTTTTTTTTTTTTCTTTTTGAGACAAGTGCTCACTAAGTTACTAAATGGCCCTGCTAGGCTTCTGATCCTTCTGCCTCAGGCTGGGAGCAGGCTGAGATGAAAGGCAATGCAGGCCTCTCTGTGGCAATTTCTGCACAGCTCATTTTATACTTTGTATCTTGTTTTTGACATTTTCTACTTGGTAATTCATCCTTATCATACTTTGCTTTAACTCTGTAAATGGCTTCCTTTCCGTCTTCAAACACACTTACACTGGTTCATATTGAATATATTAACTAGTACAGTTGACTTTGTCTACCAAGCCCAACACCTGGGGCCCCTCAAGGTCGTTCCTGCTGGCGTCTCTCTTCCTGCACGTGTCCACGCTTTCCTGTTGCTCCATATGCTTCACTCTCGCTTTGGAAGCTGGACCTTTTGTATAAACATTATAACAAATGTAGATCCTGGTTTGTCTTCCACATGAATTTGTTTGCTACATTTATTTGTCCACTCCGTAACCTTCCTGGATGAATTATTTAGCATGCACTTTCTCCCACGTGTGAGAACATGGAATCTATGCTTTGTTAAAAAAATGTTTTTGCTTTTATTTTCTAAACCTGTCTTTCTCTCTATTTAGAGGCTTCGCTTAAATGCCTGAGCCAGTAAGACTTCTGCCTTCTGGTACAGTAAGACACATTCAAAGTTCCTGCAGGCCACAGGTGTGTGCCAGCTTTTACTGTCCACTTGCGCAGGGACTCTTGGCCAGCAAGGACTGCTCGGTCCTAGGACTACCAATACCTTGTGATCCCACACAGCTCTGTGTGTGCGTGTGTAGTGCTCTGGGCCCCAGGAGCATATGGGACTCTGTCAGCTCCCCTGGGGCTGTCTCATCTCCTACGTCTCCCTTTCAAATTTTCGGCTGGCTGCTGCTTCCCTGCGTCAGTATCCCAGCCTTGGGGCCGCTATGCTATTGGCTTCCTTAATTGTTTGCTGCAGAGATGGCAATTGCTTTTGACAATGTCCCTGGACAGGGTGCTTTGCTGGAGAACATCAAATTAGATCAGTCCCTTCCAGCAGCAGCCAGACTTCGGGGTCTCCAGGCTGCCACACCATGGTGAGAGTGGCCCCACGCTGCAGCGCCAGAGCGCTCCACACTGGGCCGAGGCTCAGCAGCTTTATCGAATAAATGTCTCAATTTGTTATATGCCTTGGTGAATTTCCAGAGTTCTGAAATGTTTATCTTTGACAATTTTGTCCAATTGTTTTATTGCTTTCGCAGACACAGGATTTGCTGAGGTCCCCTCCACCTTTGTGCCCAGGAAACTTTAAGTTCAATTACTGCCTGTCCTTTCTTGCTCTTCATAACAAGACACCAGAAGACAGGGAGGGAGACGCTGCACTGGCAGGAGAACCTGGCTCTTCCTAGGTGCAGACGGGGCTCCCGGAGATGATGGAGACAGGAAAGAATGGACGATGTGGCACCTGAGTCACATTCCAGGTACTTCTTTGCCCAACTGATGATAAATGGGCAAGGGCACAACTATAACCAGAGCAGGGCTTGGTGATCACAGCTTCACACTCTGTGTGAAGGGAGGTGGGTGTCTGGGTCACCACACCATGGAGCCACCTAGACAGTTAAAGATGCCGCGCAGGTGTGAGAACCACGCAGAGTAGGCGGTAGACGTGGGAGATGGTGAGTGTCCACTCTGGCCTCCAGATCAGCTGTGTTCCAAGGGCAGCGAGTTCTCCCCATTAACATTGCCTATGAGTTTGCCTTGCAAAAGCTCCCTGCAAAGACAGGGAAGAACTATGAGGAATTATGTCACAAAGCAAGCAGCATGGAGCATCAGGGAAGCAGGGAGGGGTCTGTATGACATGGGATAGAAATGTGAATTTCCCTGGAGGCCGTGAGCCCTGGCCAGCTGAGCCCCCTGCCTTGTACCATGCCTTCGGATGAAGGGAGCCCCTTGTCCAAGGCTGCAGCCCCTGTCCCGGGCAGCCCATCTCCAGTGACTGATCTGTAAGGAGCGTGGGACAGCTCTCAAAGACCAGGTAGCTCTAAAGCCCCTGCTAGCATTGCTGAGCGTTTGTCCTGAAGGCACGGCCAATGGGCCTGTCCCGCACCCTGCAGAGGCGCCAACTTTCAGAGCATCACTAGTCAGGTTTCTTCTGCAGAAATCTCTGTTCCAAGCCTCCTTTGGGGGAACCCCATCTTCAGCAACTGATGTTTCCCTCCCGGAATGCAATCACACAAATTAAGCCCAGCAGGCCCCGGGAATCAGTCCTCCTCCTCCTCCTCCTCCTCCATTTTTCCAGCAGCTGGTGGGGAGAGAAGGGTAGCACAAAAGAAAGCCAAAAAAGGAAAAGAAAAAAAAAAGCTAAATGACAGATGTTAACGTGGAGGGCAACTGTTTTATGAATGGGTAATTAAACCTTTTTGGATAACAATGTCCAAAATGATGGAAAGTGTTGCTTGCACAAGCGTGTGCCCTCTGGGGCTTTTACAATAACTTCTGATGAATGTATAGCACAGAAGAGAATCGAGCCTCAGATCTGGGATCAAGTGTGACGTGTGTCCCCAGCACCAGTGCCTGGCGCTGCTCCCCGAGGGTGCGAGTGTGTATTTTCTAAGGGAACAGAGGTAAAATCCCTCCCAGGTGTGGGAGGGGTGTGATCCCCGAGGCCTCTTGCTCTGGTGCTGCCTGTGAACTGCACAACGGTGGGGAGCCTGGCTGGTGAGTGGCACCAGGGCACAGAGGGAGAGCAGTGAGCTGTGTGTCCCGGTGATCTGGCTGGCCAAGCAGTCTCTGCACACCTACTGTCTTCCAGTGGGACGCCGGAGCTCAGGAACATAAGGTGGGCAGGTGGGAAGGGAGGACAACTGTGCACTGTGGGAGACTGGGAGCGAGCCAGCGTCCACAGGAAGCCAGAGCCACACAAGGACAGCACCCCGAGTAAACTCTCCTTGCCCCGGAAGTTGGTGTATGAATCTCCCATTGCGGAATGTCCAGTTTAGAGCTGGACGCACACAATCTGCCCTGGAGTCAGCAAGGCCCGAGGAAGGTCTGGGAGAGGGGAAACAGCTGTGGGCTGGGCACAGTCCCATGCCAGGAAGGCCAGGGAGGACAGTCAGCCGATTGGCAGCCACCCCAACCCCATCTGCCCTGCGGTTCCCAGGAACCAGAAATGTACAGGAAACGAAATTCTCTGATTAACAGCTCTGCAGAGTCAAGCTGCCACATTACAGATCCACCAGAATCTGCCTCTTGTCAGCCTGGCACCTACACACATCTCTGCGAGTTGTGAAAAATACCCATGAAGCCAAGCTTCTGCATTACGCAGCTATCTTAGTACCACACACCGCACAGCTGTGCCTTTACAGGCAGAAGCCCACCGGGCCTCCCCCAGAGGGAGACACAGAGCCCCCCTTTCTGTCACTGGGTAACATTCAGCTTCTAGCTCATCCCCACCCACCCACTTGTAGATCCCATAACTTCAGCTCGGAGGTAGGAAGTTAAGGTCTATTACCACGTCCTCTGCTGGTGTAAAGAGTGAGGAAAGGGGAGACAGTGCAGATCCTTGCGTGACGTACATTTCTACACACGCCAACATTTGCAAAAGGAGGCGGAAGTGCTCACCATGGCTTCAGTCAAATTTTCAGCCCCTGGAATCACTCCTAGAGTCTTCCAGTAGCTTCCCTATTCCGTCTGCCTGTAGCGAACACCCCAGTGGGCTGTGGTTCATTGCTCTGGGCAAGTGGCCTGAGCATTTATTCATAAACAGTAAGGCTCTGTTGTTAAAGGTTTCCATTGATTTTTTTTTTATTTTCTCCTTAATTGATAGACGAAAATACCATCAATTTGATCTCAGGACTCGAGAGTCATGAGAAGGCCCAGGGGTCCTCTGCCCTGCGTACACGTCCTCCTGCGAATGACAGCAGCCTCGCTTCTCCAGGATCAATTCCCCAGGTCAGCGTGACAACCCTGTATCTTTGCTTACTGATTCAGCAACATGAACTCCAGCCAGCTGGGTGACAGTGTAAGCATCCAGGTGTGGCGATGTTGTGAGCCCCTCCCGGGGGACCAGGCAAGTCCCCGGATGCTCATTTCAATGGAAGCAGTGAGGGGTACAGAAGACAAATTCAAATCAGGCTCAGGGTCTCTTCCAGAAAGAACAAAGTGCCACCTGTTCTTGTAATAAATGTCATCCAACGGTCACTGCCTCTGGCCCCTGGGCAGTGCCGCCATCTTGGTCTTCACTGTGGTCCTGCTCTCAGCAGTGGCTGTTGATGACTGGCCTCGGGGGACGGGGGAGCCAAAGGTTGAGTGTCCCTGACACTGTGCCTAACCTCCAGCCTTTCCAACAGGGCTAAGTAGAGAAAGAAAGCCGATAAGCCCACAACCGGGCATCCTATCCTCCTGGTTGACTAAGTCTTCCTCCACTGAGACACCCATTCATGTCTTTTGGTGAAGATTTCCAGGGGACCAAACACCTTCACACATTTCTTCTGCAGCCCTCCTCTCACCAGCGTCTGAGTTACTACCTTCCCAATTTCCTGACCACTTGGCCAGTCCTTAGCCACAGCCTGCACACCGAGAGAATGAAGCATACATCTGGTCACCTCTCCTCCCAGACCACGGAAAAACCAACGAGTCTCCTCCTCCCTGTCCTTCCTGGAGGTGCCTATGGGTCACACAGAACGACATGAAAAATCAGGACTGGAAATTTTTCTTCTTTAGTTAGCTGATCATTCCCCCAAGGCCATCGATACCAATGATAAGAGTTTAGCAAAGAGCTGGGACTATAGGCATCTGAGTCACTTCTTTCTTGTCACCTTGCTTTTGCCTTTGGGACTGACTGGAGCCTGAGCATATCCATACCACTTTCACCCAGTGGTGGGGTGCTGCTGTGCACACCCACATTTGAGGCTGGGTGGGTCCGGGTTGGTCCTTGGCACGGGCATCTTAGAGCCCGGGACCTTGGTTGTCCAGTCACAAGTTCAGCCTCTGGCAAAGCCTAGAAGTGAGTCACAGGCAATTCCTCAACTGCTCAGGGAGAGCAGTTATTTAGAGAGGGCTGTAGGATTTCGCTCCAAAACCTCTAACGGTCTGCACTGTTATTCCCCCATTAGGACCTGCCAAAAGCTCCTGTAACATCCCCATCTGTCACTGCCACTCCAGACACCACTGGACCTGCTGGGTCACGTGGCCCAGCTGGCAGAGCAGCTTGCACTGCAGCCCAGACCTGCTGCAGTCTCCTCTCATCCTGGGTCCCTCTCCAGTTTGGCAGATTTTCAGGTCACTCGGTAACTGGGTCACCGCAGCAGGCCCAGATGAGTGGCCTGCTGCCTCTAAACTCCAAGGAGGTTCGCTAGGAGTAGGGTTTCTCTCATGAGGACAGGAGGTCCCCGAGGAAGCCCTCTGCCCTTCACCTTGGAAGACACATTTCCACACGCCTAAGAAAAGCACCGGACGCCTAGAATTTTCACAGAGGTAGAAGGTCTCTGAATCTCAGTAGGGTTTTTATTTCCTGCCCTCTGGTATGCAAGTGTCTTAGCAATGTGCCCTGCACACCAGGTACAATCAGCAGAACAAGTTCAATGTAATGAACCAGCAGGACGCCTCGTGTAAGGGAAAGACAATCAGAGTCCTGCGGAGTAGATTGTGACATGGTGCGGCAGAGATGATACACCCCGAGGTAGGACAGGATGATGGATCACTGGCTTGGCCAACACTACAATTTGGAAGCAAACTTCCCCTGATGGTCCTTACTAACAGGCACAGAGAAAAAAAGCCCCCAGTGGCTCAGAGCTGTGTCAGGCCAAGCATCAGGGACTGTGTCGACATTCTCCAGCCCTGGAGATCCACATCTGGATCAGCAGCTGCAACTCGGAACCAACATCTGCCTACATTTTTAGTAACTCATTGTCATTCTCCAAGAGCCATCTGTTTTCTTCTCAGGGCAACCCGGGCAGCTGGATGGAGACATTGGCAGAACCCCCTGCCTTCCCTCTCTCAGGTCCACGATGGTGGTGCTGTCATGGCTTATGTTGCTACAGTGAAATACCTGGGGTTTATTTAGCTCGCTGTTTTGGAGGCTGGAAGTCCAAGGTCAGGTGGCACTGTCTGTTCTGCCTTTGGGCAGGGTCCCATGGCTCTGTCACAGTGTGGCGGGAGGCACCACAGAGGGAGTGTGTGCACAGGGCACTGTTGAGGTTTCTGCCACTTTATCGCCACCACATCGGGGCCCACGCTTCTGGCACATGAGCCTTCTGAGGACAAATTACATCTAAACTCTAGCTCTGCCATCTCTCCAGAAAAACAGAATTACTTTTAATGTAGATAGAAGCAGTTCTAGCAGCTCCCGTCTGGCCTTTTCTGCCATTATAGCCTCACTCCATAGGTCAAAGAACCCACGGGAGGGTTCTTTTTGTTGTTGATTGCCTCCATGCCAATTATGAGCCCCAGAATTGGTAAGATAGCCACAGGGTATGCTCAGGGTACCACTGGGCCCTTAGTGAGGCAGGGCTGAATAAAACTCCATGATCCCTTAACTTTCAGAAGCTTCTTCATGGACTAGTGAAACCCACCAGCGCTTAGGGTCTCCAGGAATCAGTGTTAATTCAGAGCCGGTCCAGTAGCCACTTGGAAGTCTGACAGGATAGAAATGAAGTCCCAGGATGATGGCATCACATTCAGAAAGAGCAGGGGCTCCTATAAGCGATGCTGTGACCCTGAAGGGTCTTGATCCCATCGGTGCCTTCAACTCAGCAAAGCACTGTCCCCGGGCAGTCGCCAGGGACAGAGGGCATGGAGGCACTGCGGGCTGTTCCCTAGTGGATGGACAGAGGGGACAGGTCAGCAGAGAAGTTCCACCCTGAAATGACCCTGCCTGGAGCCCCGTTCTACTTGGGACTTTTACTGATAACTTACAGGAAGCGATCTTGTCTGAGATGCTCTGTTTCCCAATAACCCCCTGTGAAAAACACTTGCCAATACTAAGAAAACTGGGGCGAAGTCACTTCCAAAAGTCCAAAGGAAGAAGTAGGCAGGAGCCAGAGGGAACTCAGTGGGAATGTTTGGAGGCGTGGAGGTGGCCGCAGCTTAGTGCACCGCTGGGTGGTCAGATGGTCTAGGATGCATGTTTTCACCCACTTGGAGCCTTGCATTTGCCATATGATCCATGGAAGACATTCTCCAGCCCACAGGTTCAGTCAACAACGTGGATTATGCATTTGAGAGTCTCAGCACTGGCCCTATAGTCATCATGCAGAGTGTGTGTATCTGTGTGTGCAGTGTGTGTATGTGTGTAGTGTGTGTATGTGTGCAGTGTGTGTAGTATATGTCTGTGCAGTGTGCAGTGTGTGTGTGTGCAATGTGTGTGTACAGTGTGTGTGCCCAGTGTGTGTGTGTGCAGTGTGCAGTGTGTGTGCAATGTGTGTAAGTGTGCAGTGTGTATGTGTGCACTGTGTGTGCAATGTGTGTAAGTGTGCAGTGTGTATGTGTGCACTGTGTGTGCAGTGTGTGCACGCAGTGTGTGTGCGTGCAGTGTGCATTGTGTGTGCATTGTGTGTGCATTGTGTGCAGTATGCACTGTGTGTGTGCAGTGTGTGTGTGCAGTGTATGTGTGCACTGTGTGTGTGCACTGTATGTATGTGTGCAATGTGTGTGTAGTATGTGTCTGTGCAGTGTGCAGTGTGTGTGTGCAGTGTGTGTGTAGTATGTGTGTGCAGTGTGTGTGTGTG
>PVLA01014875.1:0-28181 GCA_004027455.1 Hydrochoerus hydrochaeris
TAAAGTTGCCTTCCAGATTCCTCAGTGCAGAGAGTCTTCCATTTGGTTTGATATTGGTTTTTCCATGATGATATCACTTCTAGCTTCACTAATACAGTCTTAAGTTTTTGAATATTTATATCTTTGGCCACCACAACTTCCCTAGGCCACTATAAGGCCCCTTCCCTTGGGCAGCCAGTACAGGCAGAGAGAGCCAGCAGATCTGCCTCCACGTGGCAGGTGCTGCCACCAGAAAGCCCCTTCCCAAAGGTAGCCAAAATGGGCAGAGAGAACCAGCAGATCCACCTCTGTCTGCCAGATGCCACCATCAGAGGGCTCCTTCCTGTGGGCAGCCAGCACAAGCAGAGAACCAGAGAGACTGACCTACCCCTGCTGGGTGCTGCTTCTGGAAAGCTCCTTGCTACAGGCAACCAGCAGGAGTAGGGACACACAGCCAGGAAAGCCTCATGCACCTGTAGGCCACATTTGGAGGCCCTTGGTTCCTTCAGGCAGCTGACACCCACTATGAGAATCAGACAAACACACCACTGTGTGACTGTCACCATTGTGGGAGTCCCAGTGCAGACACTCAGGCAGAGAGAACCTGCTTCACCTCCACACTCCCGTGATCATCAGCAAAGCCCCAGTGTAGCTGCACAGGTCTGGAGAAGCCCACCCCACACCTTGATAGTTCCCTGCAACTCTGGGGCCAGAGGAACCAAGGTTCCTGTCCCATTCCCCTACACTCTACAGGGGAAGCCAACATGGGAAGTGCCTAAGTCCCCACAACTGCCTTGTTGGGAGGAACCCAGGAGAATGGCAAGACAAAGGAGCAAAAGGCAATCTCAGACCTCCAGCTCACACAACAAGTCTGAAAGATACAGTCATGAAAGAAAATGGAAGTCACACACCTGAAATCTCTGAGGATAGCAACTGAAGTAAAGAAACAACTTCGTGAGATTGTAAAAGCAATAAAACCAGAAATAATGTCTCAGGTAAAAGAAGAAATGACAAACAATGGAAGAATTTTTCAACATGTCTCAACAAGACATAGATGAAAAAGGAGGAGTGTAGAAAAATGATGGAAATCTTGAATGAAAATAGAAAAGAATTATAATGCATGAAACAAATTCAAAGAGAGATCCAGGGAGTTAAAAAGTCAATCAGAAGCTGGCAAAACCACTTGAAAGAGACTGAAGATAGACTTTCAAACCTTGAAGATGGGAATTCAGCTAGTGATCATGAAGGGAAAGACCTATTAAAACTAACAAGGAATCAGGAAATAACAACTCAATGGCTGCAAGATGATGCAAAGAAAAATACTTTAAGATGATAGGTGTTGGTGAAGAAGCAGGGGTCATTACAAATGAAATTAAAAGGCTATTTACAGAAGTAATAGCAAAAAACTTCCCAAACATTGGAAATGGATCTGGCATGCAGATAAGTGAGGCATATAGAACTTCAACTAGCCATTACTAAAGTAATTCTACACCCAAACTTATTAGTAAAGATCCCAGAAATTCAGCACAAGAACAGAATATTAAAAACTGTTAGAGAAAATAATATCACCTACAAAGGAAACCCAGTAAGAATCACAGCAGACTTATCAACACAAACCATCAAGTCAAAAAAGTTTGAAGTATTTGAAACCTGAAAGAAAGCAACTTCCAACCCAGATTGATGTACCCTGCAAAACTATCTTTCAAAATTGATGGAAAAGTAACATACTTCCATGATAAAGAACAAATGAAAGAATTCATGACTATCAAACCAACCCTACAAAGAGTGCTAAAGGATATTCTAGAGAGAGATAAGATGACCATGGTTCCAAGAACAGCAGCAGAGGAGGATCACCAAGCAAGACAGGCAATTGAATGAAGGAGAAAAGTGGAGGGCCAACAACAGGAGGATAGCAGGGCAGAGACAAACCAATGTATGCTGGTTGTAACAATTAATGCAGATGGCCTCAGGTCAGCAATAAAAAGAAACACAGGGAGAGTGGATCAAGAAACAAGATCTTTCAATATACTGTATATAAGCAACACATTTAATTCAAAAGTGAGTGCATAGAGTGAAAATCAAAAGAGAGAAAACAATTGTTCTGTGTGACAGGAGACAAGAAAAAAAGCAAGAGTAACTTGCCCATCAACTGCAGAATGGATAAGGAAGATATGGTATTTTCATGCAGTGGAAAGCTACCCAGCTATAAAGTAGAATAATCTTGAGGCTCTTGTGGGTAAATGGATGCAACTGGAGATCATGCTCATGGGTGAAACATTTTAAACTCATATGCATGAACCCTAGCACAAGAAACAGAAGGAGTTAATGGAAAACAAAAGCAAAATAGTTCTTGTAAGAGTGATAGGACAGGAAACACCTGGGTGGAAAACATGGCAACTACTATGGGCAGCTATTGTGAACATAATGGGATATATTATGGTAATCATTGTTGGTTTCCTATTATATTGTTTTGAAGTCTTATAATCCTTTCATTCATTTGTTTAATTGGTTTTATTCTGTTTTTTGTTTGATTTTATTATGTGTGATGGTATGAACAGCTATTTTGAAGAAAACAAGATATTATAGTAACCATTGTTCATTTCCTGTTCTGGTTTTGAAGTCCTATAACGCTTTCATTTTTTGATTGGTTTTATACCGTTTCTTTATGTTTGATATTCTTGTCTGTGAAGATATGGTCAACTATTTCAAAGAAAGCAAGAGACATTATGATAGCCATTGTTGATGTCCTGTTGTCTTCTTGTGATATCCTGTATTACTTGCATTGTTCTGCTCTGATTTGCTTTGTTCTGTTTTCTTTGGTTTTATTCTCTTTAAAATAAAAAAATTTTAAGGATTTTTTACTATGCTATTACTGGTAAGACTTTTCTATGGTTAATGAAGGTAAATTGTTCCATTTAGTGGGTATTTACTGCAGGTCAATATTTGGTTTGTTTTACTGCAGGTCACTATTTACACCATATTGATCTGCTATTTATGGCTAAGGGGGTAAACTATTGGTTCCAGTTTGTCTTTGGTGCTATTACTTTTGCTGATTGTATTACAATATCCATGGTGATATTGTAATAAAATCCATAAAGCAGTGATATATCATTGCTATCAATTGGTTCTTTTTGTATGTCAATACCTGGATTGCTTTGTGGCACACAGCAAATAACTGAGTACTGAACCAAATGCACAGCAGCATCCTCTCTCAAATGAACAGAAGTAGTTTGTCCCCAGAACAGAGGCAAAGGCCAGTAGGTAGCTATACATAAAGGATATTGCTGAAATGCAGACATTAAGTAAAGAGGTGTCCATGTTAGCAAGAAAGCATTCCACTATTTTCAATTTACAAGCATTAACACAAAAAAACAAACACAAAAGATAGAAACCTCCCAAGAGGAAGCTTGTATACAAAAGATGGTAGTACATGAAAATTGAGTTTGAAAACAAGCAAGAGTAGCTCTGTTTGCCTTAAGACACTTCAGAATTAAAGGCAAAACAGGTCATAAAATATAAAGTTTACCATTAAATACTAGTAAAGGGGACAATTCAACAGGAAGAAATAACAATTATAAACATCTATGCACACACACAAAAAAAATTTGACACTGAGTCTTGCTATGTAGTTCAGGCTGGCCTTGAATTCACTTTGTAGCCCAGGCTGGCCTTGAAGTTATGGCAATCCTCCTGCTTCAACTTCTAAAGAGCTGGGATTACAGCTCACCACACCTGCCTATGCACTAAATATTGGTGCTATGGGAATTATAGAATAAATTTCAGTGGCCCTAAGAGGATAGATAGATACCAACAGTCACAAGAAGACAGTACATATTGTTAGTAGCAGCACATGGAACTTTTTATTTAAAAGACTGTATCTTTTTTAAAAATTGTATTTAAGAGAAAAAAAGGAAAACAGAAAAAAGGGTACAAATAATACAGAATCTCAAGAAAAACCAATAAGAAATCACTAATTGATAAAAACATATTGTCATCTTAGAAATAGTTGTTCAACTTACAAAATTAAAGTGTACAAAGTGGACATTCAAACAGTGAGACTGCAAACAGTTCTGTTTAACAATTTAACAAAAACTTATTATGTGGTTGTCCTACACACTTAAACATACATGCAGTTATATCCTTTAGAGCACTTCCTTTTCCTTTCTTTTTTACAATAGCAATTACATGTTTTGAGTTTTATTATTCCTATATTTCTTATTACTTTTTTACACTAGAGACACAATGTGATATTTATAATATGATTCTTATTTATTTCACTTATGAGAATTGGCTCAAGTTGCCTCCATTCACCTGTGAAGGCCTCAAGATCATCCTTTTTATAGCTGAGTAGTATTCCACTGTATAAAAACACCACATCTTTTTCATCCACTCTGCAGTGGATGGGCATTTTGGTTGTTTCCAAGACTTAGCTATTACAAATTGTGCTGCTATGAACATGGGGTACATATATCATTGTGATATGACCTTTTCAGGTTTTCTGGGAAAATACGCAGGAGGAGAATAGCTGGGCTGAATGGAACTTCCAATCCTAGCCTTCTGAGAAATCTCCATACTGATTTCCATAGTGGCTGCACCAGTCTGCACTCTCACCAAAAGTGGAGCTGTGTTCCTTTTTCCCCACAGCCTCACCAACCTTTTTTATCAGTTGATTTCTTGATGGCAGCTATTCTTTCTGGAGTGAGATGAAATCTCAGTGCTGTTCTAATTTGTGTTTTTTGAATGACAAGTAATGGTGAACATTTCTTCGTGTATTTATTTGCCATTTGTATATCTTTCTCTGAGAACTGTGTGTTCATCTCAGATGTCCATTTTTGGAGAGGGTCTTGAATTTGGGGAGCTTGATGTTTTTCAATTCTTTATATATTCTGGATATAAGTCTTTTGTCTGGCGGGTTGCTGGCTAAAATTCTTTCCCATTCTATGGATTTTATTTTCACTCTGTTGATGATTTCTTTTGAAGTGCAAAAACATTTTAGCAATATGGAATCCCGGTTGTTGATTCTTTGAAGTGTTTCCCATGCAGTTTGTGTTTTGTTCATGAATTTTCTGCCCACCCCTATGTCTCCAAGACTCCTACTTACCTTGTCTTCTGGTAGATTTAGTGTTTCTGTTTCAATATTCAGATCTTTGTTCCATTTAGGCTTCAGTTGTGTGCATGGTGATAGGCATGGATCTAGTTTCAGTATTCAGCATGTGGAGAGCCAGTTTTTCCAGCACCATTTATTAAAGAGGCTATCCTTCCAGTGAACATTTTTAGCCCCTTTGTCAAATATCAGGTGGCTGTGTGTTTCTGTACTTGTGTTTGCATCTTCTAATCTGTTCCATTTATCCTTAGGTCTATTTCTTTGAGAGTACCATGCTGATTTTATCACTGTGGTTTTGTAGTATAGGTTCAAGTCAGGAATTGAGATGCCTCCTGCCTTGTTTTTGATTCCCAGTATTGCCTTTGTTATTCTAGGTTTCTTCTGTTTCCAAATGCATTTTAGGAGTTTTTTTCTCTAAATCTGTGAGTTATGTCAATGGTATTTTGATTGGGATTGCATTAAATCTGTACAACAGTTTTGGGAGTATGGTCATTTTCACAATGTTGGTTCTTCCTAGCCAAAAGCAAGGAATATACTTCCATTTTCTAATATTCTCTTCAATCTAATTTTTTAGCAAAGTATAATTTTCAGCCTATAGGTCTTTTGTGTAACTGTAATCTTAAAATAAGTGCATTTTATTGTGTTAAATTGTCTCAGTACAGTTGTTTAAACATGAATTTATAACCTCTCTGTAGAGGTTTAATTTTGTCTGTTTACTACTTGCTTGATCCAGTCCTTGAGGTCTGAAATCCTATCCTCAGCTTCATTTAAATGGTTTTGCACTCTTTGAATAAAATTTTTTGTTTCTTGGATGTCTCTTTGAGTTTGTTTCATGAATTTTGCATGTTTTCTATATTGTTCATTCAAGGTTTCAGTCAATTTCCCATGTTCCTGTACTTTTTTCTCTATCTTTTCTTTACCTGCACTCAGCCATTCCTTTACTAAAGTTGTTATTTCTATCTTTACATTAGAGAGTATTTCTAATTTGATTTCCTCTATAGCCTCATGGGGTTGTTTTTTTATTTCACATGCTATCTTTTCAGAGGTTTCTGGTGAGTTACTTTTGAAGTCCTCAATTTCAATGTCTCCTGTACTTGTTCCTGGTGTACCAGATTTTTGAGATTGTGGTTTTCTTTTTCCTTTTGCCATTTTTCCCCTTTCAAGTTAATATTTGGTCCTTCAGTCCTATTAGTGTCCACAGATGGTAATGTGTATCTTTTGGTCCTAATGTAAGGTTAATATTTGTCCAATTGCTGGGTCCCACAATGAAGAGGTTGGCCAGTCACCTGACTTCCCACTGCAGGGCCTGTTGGGTGAGTTCTAAATACTTCCTTGTCTTTCAAGTCTAGTAGTATTGATGTAAGTCAACTTTTAGTTCTTGCTATTACTTTATCCTCTGGTTATTCCAAGTCACCAAATCTCCCTGTCTATACTATTTGTGTTAGCTAAGGCCCTACTGTGTCCCTATTGTGTGTCTGTGTTTCATAAGCCCTTTTGATTTTCTCCAAGTTGGGGGAGCTCTTACTGGCACCCTCCTCACTCTGATGTTTCCTGTGTGCAGGGAGGAGTCAGCCCCACTCTTGCCAGACTCACTAAGGTCTTACAGTTAGTTGGAGGGAGCTTTACTACTAGCCCTATTTACCCCCTATACACTTCTATTTTAGGGGCATACTCACCAAACTGCCTGCCCAGATCTTCGACTGGGTGAGGCAGTCACTGAATCTCCCCTCAAGCTAGTTCAGCTAATCCGCTGTAGTCCATTTTGTGAGAAAGGGTGGGGGCTCTGGCCAGAGTTCTTAGGTCCCCAAAGGTCATCTGCGGAGAAGGCGGGGCCACAAGAGAGGTCCAAGTCTAAACAGGCCCAGGTGCCTCTGGCTGGAATTACTGGCTGCTGCTGGGTGGTCTCTGTAGAGTGCTGGGCTCTGAGGGAGGCCTGCGCATCTAAATCATCCAGGTGCCTCTGGTGAAGTGTTTTTATCATGAACGTATGTTGGACTTTATCAGAAGCTTTTTCTGCATCTACTGAGATTGTCATGTGGTTTTTGTTTTTGGCTCTGTTGATGTGGTGTATTACATTTATTGATTTGTGTATGTTAAACCATCCCTGCGTTCCTGGAATGAATCCCACTTGGTTGTGATGTATAATCTTCTTGATGATTTGCTGCATTCTATTTGCCAGTATTTTATTGAGAATCTTTGCATCAATGTTCATTAGTGAAATTAGCCTATAGTTCTCCTTTTTGGTTGGATCTTTCTCTGGTTTTGGTGTGAGAGTAATACTTGCCTCCAGGAATAATTTAGGGAGGATTGCTTTCTTCTCAATTTCATTGAAGTGTTTAAGGATTATTGGCATCAAATAATCTCTAAATTTCTTGTAGAATTCAGCAGTGAATTCATCAGGACCTGGGCTTTTGTTTGTTGGTTGGTTGGTAAGTTTTTAATTTCATTTTCAATCTCAATAGCTGCTATTGGGTTGTTCAAAATTGCTATAGCTTCTTGGTTGAGCTTTGGTAGTTCATATGTTTCTAGAAATCTGTCAATTTCCTCTGTTTTCCACTCTATGTGAGTAGAGATTTTCAAAGTAGGTATTTATGATCTTTTGAATTTCCATGGGATTTGTAGTAATTTTCCCCTTTTCAGTTTTTATTGAGTGAATTTGGGTTTTTTTCAATTGCATTGATTTCTGCTCTAATCTTTATAATTTCCTCTCTTCTGTGAGCTTTGGGTTTAACATGCTCATCATTTTCTAGAAGCTTGAAATGAAGCATTAGCTTATTTGTGTTTGTTCTGTTTTCTTGATATAAAAATTTATTGTTATATATTTCCCTCTTAAGACTACTTTCATCACATTCCACAGATTATGGTATGTTGTTTCCATATTTTCACTGAATTGTAGGTATTGCTTTATTTCTTCTTTAATTTCATCTGTAGCCCACTGGTTGTTCAGAAGGTTGTTATTTAATTTCCATCAATTTATGCAGGTTTTGCAATTTCTTTTGCCATTAATTTCTAATTTCAGTGTGCAATAGTCAGATATCATGTATGGGAAAATTTCAATATCTTTGCATTCACTTAAGAATGTTTTATGGGTTAATATATGGCCTATTATGGAGAATGTCTGATGTGTAGCTGAGAACAATGTGTATTCTGATGTAGTTGGGTGGAACACTCTGTAAACATCTATTAAGTCCAATTGCTCACAGTTGTGATTCAGTTCTATTATTTCTTTGTGGAGGATTTTTTGTCTAATTGATCTCTTTGTGAAAATGGGGTGTGAAGGTCCTGTTATAATTGTGTTTCTGTGTATTTGCTTTTTCATTTCCATTAATATTTGTCTTATATAGTTGGGTGCTCCTGTATTTGATGCATATATATTTATAATGTTAGTTTTTCCTCTTGAATTTTTCTACTAATGAGTATGTAGTGACCTTCTTTATCTCTTTTAATCATTTTAGGTTTGAAATTCACACTGACTGCAAATATAATAGTTATTCCTGCTTTTTCTGGTTTCCTTTTGCATGGAATACTATTTTCCATTCTCTGATTTTTTATCTATGAGTTTCCCTTTGGTTCAGATGTGTTTCTTGTATACAGCATATTGTGGGATCATGTTTCTTGATCCATTCTGTCAACCTATTTCTTTTGATAGGTGAATTAAGGTGATTTACACTTATGGATATAACTGATATGTACTGGCTCAACTTTGCCATGTTATGTTCCAGTTGTTTGCTTTCTGCTTTTCCCACTTGTTTAATCGCTTGTCCTCTCTGGTGGTTTCTTTCTGTTGTTGTTCTGGAGATTGTGGTCATTTTTATCTCTATCTAGTATGTCTTTCAATACACTTTCTAGGGTTGGTTTGGTGGAAATGAATTTCTTCAGCTATTCCTTGTCATGGAAGTATCTTGTTTCTCCATTAAATTTGAATGAAAGTTTTACTGGGTACATCAGTCTGGGTTGAAAGTTGTTTTCTTTCAGTGTTTGAAATACCTCACCCCAAGCTCATCTTGACTTTAGGGTTTGTGCTGAAAAGTCTTCTGTGATTCTAATGGGCTTTCCTTGATAGGTGAGGTTTTAGTATTCTGTTTTTATACTGCATGTCTGGGAACTTAATTACTACATGTCTGTATATAGATTTATGTTGGTTGTGACTGTTTTGCATTCTATATGCCTCACTTATCTGTATATCAAATTTTTTCCTATGTTTGGGAAATTTTCTACTATTACTTCTGTGCATAGTTTACCTATGTCATTTGCATTGACTCCTGCATCTTCACTGATGCCTAGTAGTCTTACATTGTTTCTCTTGGCATCATCTTGAAGCTGCTAAATTGTCATTTCATGTTGCTTTGTTAGTTTTAAAACTTCTATCCTTTCATGAGCACTAATTGCGATCCTGTCCTCAAGATCCAAAATTCTATCCTCAGCTTCATTTAAACAGTTTTTCCAGCTTTCAATAGAATTTTTTGTTTTTTGGATGTCTTTGAGTTTGTTTCATGGATCTGCTTGTTTTCTATATTGTTCATTCAAGATTTCAATCAATTTCCCATGCTCCTGTACTTTTTTTTTTTATCTATTTCTTCTCTAGCTGCACTGAGCAACTCCTTTACTAAGGTGGTTTTTATTTTTTTGTGGAAAGGTACTTCTAATTTCATTTCCTCTATATCCTCATTGACTTTTTTCTTTATTATTTCACTTGCTATCTTTTCAGAGATTTCTGATGTGCGACTTTTGAAGTCCTCTATTTCAATATCTCCTGTACTTACTCCTGATGGACTAGATGTTTGAGATTTCATTTTGCAGCTCCAACCATGGAGGAACTCAAGGCACAGCACAGAAAGGCAGTCTGCCTGCCCTCTCAGTAAGGGCCCCTAGACTGGGCTGGGAGGAGAACCAGCAGCCTTAGAGCTCCGACCATGGAGGGACTCAAGGTGCAACACAGAGGGGCAATTTGCCTGCCCTCTCAGTAGGGGCCCCTGGCCTGAGCTGGGAGGAAAGCCAGCAGCTCCAGAGCTCTGACTATGGAGGGACTCAAGGAGCAGCACAGAAAGGCGATTTGCTTGCCTTCTCAGAGAAGAATCACTCAGTGTGCTGAGAATCAATCCCCCCCTCTAGCAAATGAGAGCCAGAGGTCTAGACATCTCTTCATATTTATTACATATGCAATGTAATAAATGGGGGGGGATTTCCTTCTGCCATCTCTTTGAAGGCAAATATTGTTATCACTGCTTTGCTTTTTTCTGATTAATGGTATTGCTCTATTCAATATTATGTTTTGATAAGTTCTAGAATGTCCTGTATTTCCTTTGATTTGGCTATACCTCATTGAAAGAACAACTGTTGTGAAGATAACAGTATATATTATGGTATCTATTTATGCCAGTAACCTGTTAAGGGTTTCTGTACCAATTTCACTGCACTGTCTCAGTTGACCTTGTTCTGTCTTGTCCTGTTGTATTTTGCTACCTTCAAAATAATAAAAAATTAAAATAAATAAAATAAAAAGTAAGTAACAACAAAATAGATCAGTAAGGTACTGAGTAAGCTGAAACATGATATAACTAAACAGATAATGGACTTGAAAAGTAAAAGGAGGAAAAGAAGTGCTCTAAGGAATATAACTGCATGTATGTTTAAGTGTGTAAGATTGATAATCATGTTGCTAAGTTTTTGTTGGATCATTGAACAGAACTGTTTGCAACCTCACTGTTTGAATGTCCACCTTGTATGCTTTAATTTTGTAACTTGAACAACTATATCTAGAAGACAGTATGTAATTTATCAACTAGTATTTCTTACTGTTTTTTTCTTTTTCTTTGAAATTCTGTATTGCTTCTTCCCTTTTTTTGTTTTGCTTTTTTTCTGTTTAAATAATTTTTTTAAAAAAGAGAGATTTCATTTTTGTTTTTCATTATGCCATTTTCCCATTTTGGGCTAATATTTCATCTTTCAGTCCCCTTAGTCTCCACTGTTGGTAATGTGTATCTTAGGGTCCCACTGTAAGGTTGATGTTTGTCCAATTGCTGGGTCCCACAATGAAGAGATTTATCAGTCACCTAAATTCCTCCTGCAGGGCCTGTTGGATGAGTCCTGTATTCTTCCTAGGCAGACAATCCTAGGAAATTGTTGGAAATCAACCCTTAGTTCCTGCTGTTATTATGTCTTCATGTTGTTCAGAGTCAACAGGTCTCCCTGTTTATAGTGTTTGTCTCAGCTGGGACCCTGCTGTGTCTCTGGGTGTCTCATAGGCACTTTTAATTTTCTCCAGGTTGGAGGAGGCCTTATTGACACCCTCCTCAACCTATCTGGTGTTCTCTGTGTGGAGGAAGGACTCACCACCCACTTGTCAAGCTCAACTATTGCTTATTTCTGGAGGGGGCTTTGCTATTGTTCCTGTGTACCCACTGAAGGTGGCAAACTGTATTCCTATTTTGGGGGGAAACTCACCTCACTGATGAAAGCCTGCTGAGATCTTCTGTTTGGATGAGGGGTTATTGAGTCTCGCCTCAATACTGAATGGTTAATACACTGCTGTCCAAGGTTCGGGGGGAGGTGGGAACCAAAGATCAACAGCAATACTAGGTCCAGCAGGTGTCAGGCTTCCTGATGGTACAGGTGGAAATGTGGGGGTGCTTGTCACAGGCTGGTGTTCGTAAGTCCTGAGGTGGGTGGCCAGGACTGCAAGGACATGGGAGGGGCCCAGTTCTGACCTGGCCCACCCACGCTACTGACTGGAGTTCCCGGGTCCTGCAAGGTGGTCTGCCAGGAAGGCAGGGGTCATGGGAGGGACCTGGGTCTAGCCCAGTCCCATGTGCCACTGGCTAGGGTTCCCAGGTCCCACAAGGTGATCTGCTGGGAAGATGAAGTTTGTGGGAGGAACCCGAGTCTTGCCTGGTTCAGTACACTCTGCAGGCTGGAGTTCCCTGGTCCATGAGCTGGTCTGCCTGGAAGGCCTAAGGGACTGTATCTTATGCCATGAGGCACACATAAATCACTTCTGTTTGTGAGCATATGTGCTCTTAAAGCTTCATGCAGTCATAGGTGGGGAGTTTTGAAGATGGCTGGATAATGGCATATGAATCTTGATTAAGAACGTGATACTGGGATTAAGGTTGTGAATAATGTAAGTCCTTCCCTGGGCATGGCTGTCACCAATCAATATGCTTGTAGCCTGGATGTCATATGAAGGGAGAATGGGAAGGCAGACTTGCTGATTGTAATCTTTAATACATTGTGTCAACTTGAGAAGTCTAGAAGCTTAACTGAGTAACTCATCTCTTCTACATCCTACAGTGTAGCAGACATGCATTTATTTACCACTCTAAAATGTTCATTGAGTCAGCTTGAGAAGTCCAGAAGTTTCACTAAGTGATTCAGTAGGGGGCCAGTGTCCTTACTTTGTAAACATCCTGAGCTTGTGCAAGAAGAGGGCACAGAGATGGTGTGCACCACACCCAGTCAGGGAAGATAGCCTGCATGCACTATAAGGGAGGAAAGAGGCTTGTTTTACCCCCTACCCATGTTGCTCTTGCTGCTTTTCTGTCTTCTGCCACCTCGAAGCATTGGCCCTGTGTCATGCCATCTTGCCTTGGAGCCAGCTGATTATGGACTCACACATTCACAGACTATAAGCTAAATAAACCTTCCTTGCCTTAATTTTTGGTGTGGATTTTTTTTTTTGTCAGAAACAAGAAGAAAATAACCAAGACAGAGCTGTGATTGTTTGTACTCATTGTCTTCTGGTGGCCATGCCATGAACTGTCTCTCCTCTGCAATTCCTCTCTGCTATGCCATCCTGCTGTGGAAATAGCAGAGTATGGTCAAAAGCCTCTACAAACTGTGAATGGAAATAAACCTTTCCTCCTTTAACTTTGAGTGTAGGCTAATTTGCTTCAGCAATGAGAAAAATAATTAAGTCATAAATGAACTCTCTGTGTACTATTGGGTCATAGTGGAATGAAGCTAGGAATCAACAGCAACAACACAAACACATGGAGATTAACAATACATGAGTGAGTGATCAGATCACAGAAGAAATCAGGAAGAAATTGAAAGGTCCATAGAATTCCATGACAATGGAAGCACAACATACCCAAATGTATGGTGCACAATGAAATCAGTTCTAAGAGTGAATATTATAGCTATAAATGCATGCATTGAATAAATTGAACAAAACCAAATAACCTGGTGAAATTTCTCAAGGTCCTAGAGAAAGAAGAAAAGTATAAACAAAAATTAAAATAGATAAAGATATGAAAATCAGAGTGGAAATTAATGAAATGGAGATTTAAAAATTCAAAGGATACATAAATCAAAAAGTTGATTCTTCAAGAATATAAATGATATCAATAAATTATTAGACAAAATTACAGAAAAAAGAAAAGAAAAAATCCATATTAATAGAGTTGGAAGTGAAAACAATAAAATCAAAATTGAAAAATCTTTGAGAATGCAGAACAAATGGAGAAATTCCTAGACACATACAAACTACCAAATTTGAAACAAGAAGCCATAAAAACTCTGAGCACACCAATAACAGACAGACAAATAGACAGAGGCCTCTATGGGATCAGCAACCAGCTTGACGAGAATCCAGGCCTCAGTAACTGACCCTTTTCTCTCAATTCTTTTTTCTTCTTTATCTTCTTTTTTCTTTGTCTTTCTTTCTATTTTTAATTTTTTCCCTCTCTTTTCTAAATTACTGGGGAGAATTACAACCAGAGAAAACTAATGCCATCACTCAAACTCAGAGACAAAGTCCTGATAATCCCTTTAATACTCCTTTATACATTTTTCTACCCTCTTCTCTAGTTTTCCAAACCTTGAAAAATCATCCTTTGTCTGCCAGCCTTGCTTGTACTTCCTTTCCAGTTATCTTGACTTACACATTATCCTCCCTAAATTTCCTCATGGGGCAAAATCACTCTAACAAATGGAAACAAACTCCTATTTGTACACAAACTCCTAATTTACAATCAGTTCTGTTGTATAACTATAGACACTGCTCCAATGGTCTAAAGTACAAAATTAATGGTTACCAAATTCATCAATTTCTAAATTGTGCTTGATACTATTGTCATTGCTAATTTTACTACTTTAGCTAGGATGTCATATCTGTTGTAATCAGTTCTTCTCTCTTTTTAACACTACAGGGATGGTATGGATATTAGCCTCATCACAGCCCTACACAAAGGACCAAGGGCTGAGCTAAACAGATACCAACATCCACTCTTAATTAATTTGGAAGGCAGGATCTTGTAACAGACACAAACCAAGAATCTCCTACACAATGAAGACATCCCTTAAGAACATACTTTCCCTAGAGAGATCTTGATACTAGTGATATAGGCACCTACTTAAAAACCCAAAAGAATCAACACAGAAAAGAAAAAATTTTTGAGCCAAAAATGACAAGATTGAAAAAGCAAAATGTAATCAGAGACCTCCAGCCCACCCAGAACAAGTCCAAAATTCATTGAAATAGAAAAAGTTGAATGACACACACCTGAAATTTCTGAAATGATTGCAACTGAAGTATAGAAAAAATTTATGAAGTTATAGATGAAATAAAATAAAAAATAATGTCCCAGGTAAAAAAATAAATGTCAGCATTCATAGAGGAATTGATTAGGAAATCTAGAGTAGAGATAGGTTAAAAAGTATAGATGATGATAGGAAGAGGATGGAAACAATGAATGAACAATATAGAAGAGAAATAGAATGCAGGAAATGGATCAAACAGGTGTCCAGGCATGAGGGTTGATACACTGAGTCAACTTGAGCAGTTTAGAAGTTTAACTAAGACATTCAGCAGAGAACCAGAGTTCTTATTTGGTAAATATCCTCACCTTATGCAAGAGGAGGGCAGGAAGATTTTGAGTGGTACACTGAACCTGGGGGATGTGGCCTGTGTACAGCATAAGAGGGGAAAAGAGACTTGATCTTGTCCTCTTTTCTCTGGCTGCTGCCTCAAAGTGCTACCCCAGTTTGCTGTGATCCTGCCTTGGAGCCAGCTGAGTATGTACTGAAATCTCCACAAACCATGTGCTAAATAAATACTTCCTTCCTTATTTTTGTTTGTCAAGTATTTTTGCCCCAGCAATGACAGAAAAGTAATCAAGACACCAGGAAATTAAAAATTATGGTGAAAGCTGGAAAAACCCCTGGAACAAAACTGTAGACAGATTTTCAGACTTTGAAGACAGGATCACCACTAGTGATCAAGACAGGAAAACGCTCCTAAAAATAACAAGAGTTCAGGAAATAACAGTTCAATGGCTGCAAGATAATGCAAAGAAAAGTAATATAAGAATAATTGGTGTCAACAAAAGAGCAGAAGTATATACAACTGACATTAGAAAAAAAAACTATTTACAGAAGTAAAAAACAGAAAATTTCCCAAACATGGGAAAAGAATCTGATGTACAGTTAAGTGAGGCATATAGAACTCCAAAAAGCCACAATCAAAATAAAATAAAATAAAAATAAAATCTATACCCAGACATATAATAATTAGAATCCCATAAATTCAGCACAATAACAGAATATTAAAAACTGTTAAATGAAATAAATAATCTATAAAATAAAGCCCATATAAATCATAGCCAACTTTTCAACACAAACCTTCAAATCAAGAAGAGCTTCATGTGAAGTATTTTAAGCTCTGAAAGAAAACAACTTCCAAGCTAGATTGATGAAACCTGCAAAACTGTCTTTCAAAATTAATGGAGAGATAAGATACTTCCATGGTAAAAAACCACCAAAGAAATTCATGACCACCAAACCAGCACTACGAAGGCTAGTGAAAGGTATTCCAGACAGAGACAAAAAATGACCACAATTCCAAGAACCATAACAGAAGAAACTACTAAGCAGGGAAAGCAAGAGGTGAATAGTAGGGAATCAACAGCAGGAAACTACCATAACAAAGACAAGCAAATATATATCAGTTATTATCATCAAAGTAAATGGCCTCAATTCACCAGTCTAAAGAAATAGATGAGCAGAATGGATCAACAAAAAAGATCCAACAATATGCTGTATACAATAAACACATTTAAGTTAAAACATATTCATAGGCTAAAAGTTAAAGGATAGAAAATAATATTCCATGAAACAGGAACCCTGAAAAAATCAGAGGTAGCTATTCTGTTTGCAGACAATGTGAATTTCGAACCAAGAATGATCAAAAGAGGTAAAGAAAGTCATTACATACTTGTTAGGGGAAAAATTAAAGGGGAAGAAATAACAATCATAAACATATATGCACCAAATACAGGAGCACCCATCCAGTATTTGGTGCATATAATAACACAAATATTAATAGACAAGAAAAATCAAATAAGCAATAACACACCTATAATGGGAAAACTTAATACCTAATTGTCACAAAGAGATAGAACAACTGACAAAAAATCAGCAAGCCATAACAGAACTTAACCAAATCTGTGAACAAATTAGCTTAGTTGATGTTTACATTGTGTTCCACCCAGCATCATCAGGATACACATTCTTTTCAGCTAGAGATGGGCATTCTCTAAGAAAGACCATATGCTAACCCATAAAACATGCTTAAGTAAATGCAAAGGAACTGAAAGTATACCATGCATATTATCTTACCATGGTGTAATAAAATTGGAAATTAATGCCAAAGAAACTGCAAAAACTCCATAAACACATGGAAATTAAATAACACCCCCCTGAACAACCAATGAATCACAGACAAAATCAAAAAAGAAAGTAAACAATATATACAATTGAGCAAAAACGCAAACGCAGCCGTGGGACACAATGAAAGCAGTTCTAAGAAGGCAATTTATAGCAGTAAATTCTCTTATCTGGAAAACAGAACAAGCACAAATAAACAACTTAGTGCTGCACCTTGAAACACTCCATTCTTTCTGCTTGGCAAGTCTGTATTTCCATAAGTGAAAGTCTTGCACAGGTATTAGGACTTATGAATAAAACAATCTGAAGGACTACATAGAAAATGTGAAGAGAAAACCCTGGGAACAGCACAGTCCTGGCAGAGGAGAGGGTGCTGTGTGGTGCAGTCACACAGTGGAAGAGTATGACTCAATGTAAATGAATGGACTCTGCCTCACTGCACAGCAGGCACCCATCTGAGCAATGGGATATTGAGCACAAAAGGGAGCAGGGAAGAATGATAGCACAGTATCCTCCCTCTGACACTCAGACACCAGTACAAGGAAAATGTGTGCTGCATACCTAGATGCACAGTTAACCTCTCTATCTGTGAATTCCATATATGTGCATTCCAAAGAAACCCAACTTGAAAGGCTTGTGTCTCTATTAAATATTTGCATATTTCTTTTCCTTGTCATTCCTTTAAAATGCTGTGAAAACAACTCTTTACATAGCTTTTCTATTGTAGTGGTTGTTTTAAGTCATCTAGCACTCATTTGTGGCATATGACAGGATATTTATGGATTTTATGCAATTATACCATTCGCATCTTGAGATTCTGCAGATTTTGGTACCTATGGGGTACCAATTTCCCGCAAATAGTGAGGTACAATTATACTCTATTTTGTTACCTGTAAAATGTACATTGATTTTTTGTTTGAAAAAGTGATAGTACAAAATCATAACCAACAAAATGGAGCCCTCTAGAGGAAATAGTTGTGATTACAAGCCATTGTGGAAGTGAAGTACAAGAAAAACTGCGTGTATTTTTACTGTTTCAACTTTAAAAATAGATCTGAAAAGTAAAATTAGATCTTAAAAGGCAAAAATGAAAGTCTAAATAGAAAACACTGGAAACAAATGAACAGAGTTGTACGGAGGAGACATAAATTATTTTCCTCTCTACTCAGGTTCACAGCTCTTAATATTGCCTGAAATCTTTGGTATTAACAGTAGATGTGAGAGTAGTTTTCCCACAGCAAGGAATTCCCCAGTTCTCCATGGGTGCCAGTCAGGTGTTAAGCATCCACTTGCATTCTCACACTACCTGCAGATGTTTCACACTCACACAGGTTCAAGGGTTACTCCCCAACTCTGCTGCTGCTTCACATGCCAGTCACAATCGCTGGGTCCCCAATGGTATACAACTTCTCCCTGACTTGTCTGTGCATTGAAATTTCCCATGGTCCTTCCTCAGTTTCTGGCACTGGCTCCAATGGCTCACAGAACTCAGAAAAGTGCTTACTTACACCTTCTCTTGTCTATTTTTTTTAAAAGGGAAACAAAAGCATGTAAAGGGTAGAGATCATACAGAATTCAAAAAAATAAACAATAAGAAATCACTAGTTCATAAATCACTTATTGTCCTCTTAGAAATAGTTGTTCAAGTTACAAAATTAAAGCATACAAAGTAGACAGTCAAATAGTGAGAGTGTACACAGCCATGCATGCATGAGTCTCTACATGTATTTCTATCCTTTCTGTATTAGAGGGAAAAACAAAACTTAGCAAGACAGAACAAAACAAATTACTATAAAAACATGAAACCAAAAAGTCACATAAAACCACAGTACAAGGTGATCTACAATGATTACTGTGTTGTTTCTTATTATCTTCAATAGAATGTCTATATCATCAGGCATAATTGAATATAGCAGTATAATTGAGTATAGCAGTAAATAATAATATTAGTAAAATAAAACATTGTAGATAGTATGAAACTTCAAAGGCAGGTAATAATCAAACCATAGTGGATATTCTAGTAGTTCTTGTCATCTTAAGTGCAGTTGCCTATACTCTCTGACTTGATACTATCAATCATAATGGCTTTGAATAAAATCTATCAATACAAAACAGCGATCCAACAAACCAGATTCAATTATGATCAGTCATGGTAAAACAGTGTAGGTTTTACAGAGCTTTAGATTAAGTTAATAGGAAATTAAGGATGATTACTGTACTATATCCTGTTATTTTGGGGATTACTGTCTGTGCCCTCAAATCTAGCACAGGTATAATGACTGGAACAGAATATAATACATCTAAGCAGAGTAGTGTGAGTAATGTGGGTTTTAAATCCTGGTGCACTATTAACAATATAGTGTATCAAGGCCATCTATGTTAGAGTTTCTAGTTATCCTTCTCTGCCTCATTTCTGCTATGCTATTTTTCTGCCTTTGTTTATCTACTTTTCTCCTTCATTCTACTGCCTGCCCCACTCACTGAGGCCTTTCTGCCACTGTTCCTAAAATCCTGGTATTTTTTTTCTCTCTCTCTAGAACATCCTTCAGTATTCTCTGTAGGGTTGGATTGGTGGTCACAAACTCCACCAGTTCCTCTTTGTCATGGAAGCATATTGTTTCCCCATTAATTTCTAGTGACAGTTTTGCAGGGTACATCAATCTGGGCTGGAGGCCACCTTCCTTCAGGGCTTGGAAGACTTTGCTCCAAGCTCTTCTTGATCTGATGGTCTGTGTTGAGAAGTCAGCCGTGATTCTGATGGGCTTACCTTTATAGGTAATCTGTTTTTTTTTTCTCTGATGGTTTTTAATATTGTTTTTATATTTAATTTCTGGTATCTTGATTATTATATGTCTGGGTGTAGATCTGTTTTGGTTGTAGGTGGCTGGAGTTCTGTATGCCTCACACAACCGAATGTCATTTTCTTTTCCCATGCTTGGGAAGTTTTCCTTAATTATTTCCATGAATAGCCTTTGTAATTCACCTGTATGTATTCCTGCTTCTTTGTTCACATTTCTTATTCTTAAATTGTAGATTCTCTTGTCATCTTCTAGCCTTCGCATTGTTACTGCCTGTTTCCTTGTTATTTTTAAGAGATCTTTCATTTCATGATCACACATTGCAAACTTGTCTTCAAGTTTTGATAGTCTATCCTTAGTTTCTTTTAAGGCATTTTGCCAGCTTTCAATGGAGTTTTAAATTTCCTGGTAATCTCTTTGAATCTGCTTCATGTATTCTATATTTTCTTTATATTCTGTATCAAATGTTTCTCTCCTTTTTTTGTGTTCCTCCCTTCTTCTGTCTGTGTCATCCTGAGAGATGCTCCCTGAGAGCATTTCTTTCATTACTCTACTCATATCTTGCTTTACCTGATTTAATATTTCAGTTCTGAGCTCATCTACAAGGTCCTGAAGATATCTGTTAATGTCCATTGAAGCCATGTCTGAAGTTGTGTGTTTGCCACCCTCAGTCTCCCTTGTTTTTCCTTCTCCTGGATCAGTGCTCTCAGGCTTCTGGGCTGGGCGCCTCCTCCTGCCTCTCTCTCCTGTCATCGCCCTGGCTTCCTCCACACGGGTTACAGTGCAGGTCCCAGCCCCCTTCCCTGTGGCCATGCTTTCTCCGAAGCACACTGGCGAGAGACCTCCGCTCTCTCCTGCCTGCTCTTGTTACTGAGGTGTAAGCAGCAGCTGCGTATACCTGCCCCTCTCCACCAGACCAGCCAAACTTCAGGTGCCTTCACCAAGTTAGTGCATGTTAGGTGCAGGGAACTGATTTGGGACATCTCATTGTGTCCCAGCCAGGGGTGTGGCCCAGTCCAAGCAAATCACATGAATCTGCTCTGGGGAGGGAGCAACCAACCAAAGTCACTGTCACTCCCCTTTCAGGCTCCTCCTGCCTGATTCCAACATGTCGCCCATTTGGTCGCGCCCTTCCCATGGCGGGTGGTGGTCTCATTCCCAGCACTGACCATGGATTAATGAAGGTCCATTCATGGCTCTGCTCTCCGCTCTCCATTGGGCTCACCAACCCCCAACTTCAGCACTGCTGTGCTTCCTGTGAGTGGCGGTGGGATCAAGTTTGGGTGACTCTGCCTGCAGGCGTGGATTCAAGCTGGTGCAAACTTGGCGAGTCATCATGAAAATGCTGTGTCCCATAGTTTTTAGCTATTTCAGTTGAAGTCCCAAAGTATTTGACAAGCTTTCTTACATTTTAATTTCTTCCTGTGTCAAGAGGATCCATCTCCCTTTGTCTGGGTCTCTCCAGGGTGTTTTATTCTGGCATATGAATTGTTTCTCCCAGGAGGTTTTGTATTTTGTTGCTCACTGATTGGCCATCTTGTCTTCTTCCTGTTGTCTTTTAATAAAGGATATGGTAAGGAATGCAAATGGTGCAGAGAGACAGATAGTAAGATCTGGAGTGGTCCTGAGCATGGCAGCTTGTTTCTCCATGGGGCTGAAATTCTACTTTCCAGTTCAGAGTGTGAGCACCTAATGGAAGACTGCCTTCTCTCATAGAGCTTCATGAAGCCATCAGCACATAGGCAGGATCCTTTATTAACTCAGTTGCTAGGTGTCCTCCCCATTCTGGAAGGTGGCAGGTGATGCTGCAGCATTCAAGCTTCCAGTCATGGCTTTTCTTTTTGTGATCAGCCACCATCCAAGAGCCCACCAAGTATCACTTCATATATACAAAATATGCCCACATATTTTGAGATATTTAGCTGCTGTATGTCTCATAATTTTTAAATTTTTATTTTAAAGAGAATAAAACCAAACACAACAAAACAGAACAAAGCCAATCAAAACAAATCAGTGTGACACAGGACTTCAAAACAATGAGAAATCAACACTGGTTACCATAATGGCTCTTGCTGTCTTCAAAATAGCTGCAAATACCTTCAGGCATAATAAAAATCAAACAGAACAGAGCAGAACCAATAAAAACAAAACAATGAATGTAATAAAGAACTTCAAAGCAAGACAATAGTAAATTCAAAGTGGCTACCGTAATATATCTTGTTATCTTTGGAATAGCTGCCCATGCCATTGGGTACAATAAAGTCAAACAAAACAAAACAGAACAAAACTCACCCCAACAAAACAAGGAAAATGATACAGGACTTCAACACAAGACAACAGAGAATCAACAATGGCCACCACCCTCAGAAGGAGATTCCCCCATAGATGTTACACTGCATGTTGCCATTCTCTGAACAGATGATCAGACCACTGGCTTTAGACCTGCAAATCAGAGAAACACTAAACACTACAAGCATTAAATTGTATTCCACCTCACTAGCTATCATCACAGCCTGTTTTTCTCCAGATCAGCTGGTCACTTAAGGCAGAGGTTGAGAAGATTGGTTCTTGTTTCTATCCCACACACCAGAAAGAGATGGCATCTGGCTCTCCTCCCAGCAGCCCAAGCATGGTGCTGATTCACAGGGAGGTTGACTTCTTGTTCCTCTCCCATGCAGTTCATGAATGGGGCTACTCTCAGTGAAATGGATGGGGTCTGGCTCTCCCCCTAGAGGCCCATAATGGCTCCAATTTGCAGGGAGGGTTTGCTTCTTGGTGGCTTCTTGCTCTCTTTCCCCACAGTCCATGAATGGTGCTGATTCACAGGAAAGGCTGGGGTCTTGTTCTCCCTCCAATGGCCCACACGTGGTGCAGATTCACAGGGCTATGTCATATGATTTTACCACTTAGGAAATTACAAAACTGATTAACAACCAAGGCAAAAACCAAATATTAGAATTAAGAGCTTCAGATAGATAGATAGACAGACAGACAGACAGATAGATAGTTTTCACTGTACTATAACTTCAGAGACTAAAGAATTTTTCAAATGGTCTTTGGGATTTCTAAAAATTTTCTTTTGTTTTAGTTGTTTAGAGACACGGTCTCACAATGTAACCCTGCTGACCTCAAACTAATAGTGATTTTCCTGCCTCAGCATCCTGATTGCTGGAATTACAGGTGGGCCACCATGCCCACCTTCAAATGATTATTGAATAAAGAGCTTTCAATATGCTTAGTGAGATAAGCATTTAAGAAGTGAGTAAGAAATTGAACTGTTCTCAGTGGTTTTAAGTAATAATATTAACACTATTATTTTGAGAGATTTTATATTATTTGTCAGATATGCAAATAAATATCTTAACATTATTAGGAATCAAGCCTTAAAATTGTCAAAAATTACAAATACAAAAAAGTCATGTCATAACAAGTTTCAGTTTGATATATTAACATAAACTCAAGTTAAAATATCTGAAGTCATTCTTCTCTTTCTGTGGCAGTTGGTTAAAACCTTCTCCCCTAAAAAGATGTCAATCTTTAGATTCTGAAGTTCCTTATAAAAATGGTTAGTATTTGCCTGTCTTATGAATATCTACCCATATAATTTATATCATTTCTAGATTATGCACAATACAATTCAGTGCTATGCAAATGGTTGTCCTATTGCATTGTTGAGGAAACAGTGACAAGAGGAAAGTCTCTACACATTCAGGACAAATGTAGTTTTCTTTTTCCCAAATGACTTTGATTTGAAATTGGTGGAATGCAATTTAGACACAAGCATACAGACCCATGTACAGGAAAAATTACTGTACCTAAATTTTGCCTCCCGACCTAAAACTAATGACATCTCAGAAATGAGCCCCCTTCCCCAGAGCTCAGATTCAAGTGTCTAAATATGCTTTTTTCTCTTCCTCTGGAATTCAGGCTCTAAGACCTATGATAGATTACAGATTAGGGAACAGGATGAATTTGTCGTCTCTGAATTTGTCCAACAGCAGGAAGTGCTCAATGACTACTGCAGAGACAGCAAGGGACACAGAAGTCAGTTTCCTGGAGCTCCCATGGGTGGGTTAAATTTGGGGCATTTTTGGTTATCAATTTGGGGCATTTTTTGTTATAAATCTTTGAATATAATTTCATAAGTCCAAAATTATTTATTCATTCATTCACTTACTGTTTTACATTTACTATGTAAAGCAGGCTGGCCTGGAACTTACCATGAAGTCCAAGCTGGCCTTGAACTCATGGGGATCCTCCTGCCTCAGCCTCCTGAGTGTTGGAATTTCAGGCATGCACCACCACATCCAGCAAAAACAAAACAAAGCAAAACAAAACAGAATAGAAGGCAAGAGAAACAGTTCCTAAACCACAAATGTATACAATTATTCCATCTACTCCCATTCTGGAAACTGACAGTTAAGTACAAATGATTAAATTCTGACTCTCCATTTTATAGCAGGACAGTCCACCTCTGCCTGCTGAAGGATGACTCGATTCTGAAAAATGCAACTCATAATAGTGAGAATCCCCTTACTGCCATCGTGCAACTACCAGTAAATCACAAAGATGAAAAGCATGTACTTACTTGCAGGTGTACCAGGTAGTGAGATTTACACTGCACAAAAACATCATCCCACTGAGAAGAACATGCCTTCTCAATACCTGACCATCAGCGCTGTAATGAAATGGCCCAGCTTGTCCTCTGCTAATAGCAACTTGACCTGTTGTCCTGTGCTTCTCAGGACAGGGCCACGCAGGACTCACCTTCACTCCTGGGCACCTGAGCTCACGCTGTTTCCCTCAGCTCTCACCAAGCCTTGGAGCCAACTTCTAACTTACAGGATGTTAAATTCCAAAGGAGAAAACAGCATGTCGATGTCAGATATGGGTGATTCTATCGGGCAACTGGCCTTGTCTCTTCAGAAAGAGAAATCTGTGAAAGAAGAACATGGGAGATAAATTCTGAATTTCAAAAATCCAACATGACACAAATAATAATTACAGTGTGTGAGTCTTGATTGAATACTGACTTCAAAAGATAGTTAGGAACAATCAATATTAATGGGATGTTTGGAAATTGTGTTTAATTTCCTTAGATGGCACTGCAGTTTCATTATTTTGTAGCATTAGAAAAGCACAGTTTTGTGTATAAAATAATTTTAACTCTTACCAACATTCAAGAAAATGAGTAAAACTTTAATACAGAGAAAATTATTATTCAAAAGAGAAACAGCATTATGTACCATTTTTATCACAGTCTGTTCTTCAGAACCTAACAACAATTATCTTAAATATTCTAATAAATATTACCCTTAAAATATTTTTTCATATATTTTGTCTGGTCCATTAGACTGTTTCAGGAAGGCAGTAAAATATAGTACCTGTGACTTCACCTTAATGAGAAACAGAAGACAAAATGTTGAAAAGATTGTTTGATCATTTTTTATGCCTAAATCTTGTAATCTGAACAACTACTTCTATGATAACAATATGCAATATATCAACTAGTGTTAATTTCCTACTATTTTTTGAAATTCTGTATCTTTTCTATCCTTTCTGTTTTATTTTTAACATAAAAAATATTGACAAGAACATGAAGTATTTTTATTTAAGCAGATAAAATGTATAAAAATTATAAATGCAGATACTTAAGAATACTGTATTCTTCTCCCACTAACATATTCCATAGAAAATTAGGATACATACATACATGTTACATTTTATTACCATCAGCAGTAATATTATAAAGAATTCACAAAATTTTTAAAAATCTCACAGATAGTAAGATAGATATATTGTATTATATAGATATTCTTTAAAATGAATGCAGGGAAACCAAAATTCCTGGAGGAATTTTCCTTTTGATATGATTAGGTGAGTGTAATAAGAGCTAACTGCATATTGTGATCTCAGTTTTTTAAGGAAAGAGAACTCATACATATATACATGTGTGGATGAGCATGTGCATGTGTGTGTATGTGTGAAGACATTCTTAGTGTTAGTAAGGAAGAAGAAAAGGAAAGAAAGGCATGTTATCTTAAAAAATTGAACATTTATTGCACGAAGGAATTTGGTAATAATTTAATTCATTCAATATCTCACCTGTGTTAAACAGTTTTAAAATTTACATTTTTTTCCTATACCATCAAATGAATATTAAATAAACATACCAAAGATATACAAATGAACCAAATCACATCACTAGAAGTAAAAACTGTAATGTCTGAAGTGAGATGTGAATAGGGTTAATAGCAGGTTAATGTCATGGTTGTATCTAGATGTCCCCCCAACGCTCATGCACACATAGGTGGAACTTTGAATAGGTGATTGGACCATGGCATGTGATACCCATCAGAGGATTGGTCTTCTGATGCATTTACAGCTAAATGTGATTTTGGGAGGTGAAGTGTGGTTGGAGGAGGTGGTCAGTGGGGGTGCGGTTTGGAAGGGTCTATCGTCTTGCCTTCACCCTTCAGCTCTCACCCTTTTCTGCACCATGCTATGAACTATTCTGCTCTGCCACACTGCCCTGCCTTGGAGTCAGCTGACAATAGGCTGAAACCTCTACAAATTGTGAACTAACTAAACCTTTCCTCCTCAGAGGTGTTAGCGTCTCAGAGATGAATAAAGTAAGACAATTAAACATGGCAGAAGAAAACATAAATCTGAAGCCATAACAATAGAAATTATTGAAAATGAAACATGAATAGAAAAAAATTGTAACTACTCAGCCATAGAGAAGGATAAACTTGAGACTTTTATAGGTAAATAGATGCAACTATAGACCATACTCATAAGGGAAATAAATGAGATCCACGGGTATAAATATCATATTGTCTTGCTAGAGAGAGATGAATAAATAATTAAGATTCAAAATGTACAATAGACATTCTGAATTGAGAAAAAAAAACTGTCCAAAAGGAAAAAGAAACAAAGATGGGGAAAGGGAAAAGAAAGGAAATAAAAAGGAAAAACATACAAAGTAGTTAAAATAGTTATACAGCTAGTTTATCTTAGTTCATTGAAAAGAAAGGTGTGAACCAATACTGTTTGGACAATATTTCCTGCCTATGTCTTCTACTCTGAGTATTTACTATGAAGATCACAATATATAATGTATAATTACTGTTATTCTCCTATTATTCTGTTTTGAAACTCTGCATTATTTTTATCTTTAAAATCACAAAATATATCAAAATTCTTGAAAAAAAAAGAATTGTAAAAATGAAAAGAACACACCTAACCTTTGTGCATCAAGAAATCTAATACGGGCAACATTTAAAATATAAGGACATCAAAGTTAGAAAGCAGAAAGCAGAAGTAAACTATCCCCAAAAGGCAATCAGAAAAAGCCTCGTGTAACCATATGCACCTCAAAATAGACTTCAGACTGAAGATTATTAGGTGAAAAAGAGTGATAGTTTAAAACCAAGAAAATAACTCTTTCCCCATCTAATACTATTGTAAAGTCCATAACTCGTTTAATGACAAGATTAAATAGTTACAGTTGGAGATTTTTATATCTATCTCATATTAAGTGAGAGAACTAGCATACAAAAGTATTAAGGCTGTAGTATATTTCAATAGCTAAATATTAATTGACATTCAAGGAACAAAGCACACAATCATTGAAGAACAGGGTCTTTTCATGTATTCTTGGAACATTCTTCAAGATAGATCAAGTCTCTGAAAAATTTCAAAGGTACAAGAAAATATGAAATATGGTTTCTAACTTTAATGGAATTGTGAGAAAATCAGCAACCAAAAGATGACAAGGAATGTTGGTTTCTATGAGGAGATAGGTCCCCAAAATGAGGTGTAGCTAATGAAGAGAAAACAGGAGAGAGACAAAGTTATGGGACTGGGTGGGGTGGGGGGGCTTGCAATCTCTAGGACAAACGCTTTCATTACAATTTTCTCTGGCTTTTTATTAGAGTCTTTTATTTACAAAGAGCAGAAGCTGGATGTGGAAAGAGCAAAGAGTGTGGAAATTTAATTATTTACTTATGCCAGTGACCATATTTAGCTATACCTGGCCTCCTTTAAGTAATTCTTAGCAAAGCACCTTGTGTTGTCACAGCAGCATTTCACTGATACTTAAAGTCCTGCATTGATTTTCTTTAACTCAATGTTTTTGTAAAACTTCCTCCAGAACAAGCATATGGCCTAGTATAACACAAAGTCCCTGGGGTAACCTCAGGTTAAACTTGTTTAAGTTAATCTGTGACCCAAATGGAAAATTCAAACATATCCAGAAACTAAGCTATGTCTGGTTAACACATGGGGCAAAGAAAAGTTTTCAATGGACACTAGAAATATTTGAAGCAAACTATGATTAAAAAATTTATCTGAGACAGATATGGAAAGTCTAAAAAGATGTATACTGCAAACTGTCACTAGAAATTAATGGAGAAACAAGATGCTTCCATGACAAAGAGGAACTGGGGGAGTTTGTGACCACCAATCCAACCCTACAGAGAATACTGAAGGACATTCTAGAGAGAGAGAAAAAAATACCAGGATTTTAGGAACAGTGGCAGAAAGGCCTCAATGAGTGGGGCAGGCAGTAGAATGAAGGAGAAAAGTAGACAAACAAAGGCAGAAAAATAGCATAGCAGAAATGAGGCAGAGAA
>PVLA01014876.1:0-28159 GCA_004027455.1 Hydrochoerus hydrochaeris
ATTGCCTCCCTAGTGTAAAAAAACTGAAAAAGTAAATGAGATCCAAAATGTACAATAGATATTGTGAAAATGAAAGGTAAAGAAAGTGCTCAAATGAAACAACTGGGATAAGGGAAAGGAGAAAAGAAAAAAAGGAAAAAGTTATATGTATTTATGTATATATTTATTTATATGTGTATATATATATATATATATATATATATATATAAGATACATAGCTATGCTACTAATCTCTGTGAGTTCAACAAAGAGAATAATTTGTGTTTTCACTGTTTGATCATTTTTTCATGCTTAAATCTTGTAATCTGAACAACTGTTCTTAAGATAACAACATGGAATATATTAACTAGTGTTAAGTTCCTGTTTTTTGAAATTCTGTATTGTTTTTATCTTTTTGTTTTTAAAATTAAAAAAGAAATAAAGAAAGAATAAAGAAAGAGAAGAAAGAAAGAAAGAAAGAAAGAAAGGAAGAAAGAGAAAGAAAGAAAGAAAGAAAGAAAGAAAGAAAGAAAGAAAGAAAGAAAGAAAGGAGGGAGGGAGGGACGGAGGGAGGACATTTGGGGAAGATGTGTGTGGACTGACCATTCTTTATGGGCAAAAGATTTAAAAATATTTATTCACCTTCTAAATACTTATCAAAAAGTGACCTTAGCAGAAGAAGGAGTGAATAATCAAGTGGATAGGATGGGCTTTTCTGGAGACCGTGGTCAACCTCTTTCTTCAGTCACCCTTGTCAATGCCAGTGGGATCTTGAACACAGTGTCCATGGTTGCAAGGATGAATGTGATATGTGGGTTTGATCACCTGAATTCTCACTCACCAAAGCTGATCTGGCTACAGACTTTGTTGAATGCCCAATAGGCCAGGAGCAGAGACCAACACTGAGGCCCCAATATGGCACTATTCTCATCAACCTGAAATCTAATGGCAGGTTAGATATATACTGGACTACTTCTAAGATGGAAAGGACTGCACTTTCTCCTTAGAGGCATACACACTTATTTGGGATTAGGATTTGCCTTCCATGAATGCAGGGCTTTTGCAAAAACTACCATTCCTGGTCTCACAGGATGTCTCATTCACCATCATAGAATTACACATAACCTTGCCTCTGTTCAGGAAACATATTTTATGGTGAAAGAAATTAATCAATGAGCTCAGGCTTACTGAATTCACTGTTATTACCATTTTCCTCACCATTCAGGAGGCTTATTGATTTCACTGTTATTACCATTTCCACCACCTTTCAGAAGCACCATTAGGACTGCGAATGGTCTTTCAAAGACACCGTTATAGTGTCAGGTAGGTTAGGTGGTTGTTGAAAGCTGAAGGAATACAGAATGGCTAGTAAAGCAAGGTAATTATATATAACAGCTATGACCTTGTGATCAATTATGGAAGCAAGGATTGTAACCATAATAGTTCTCCCCTAATAAGCATCCAATATAATATAATGTTGACAGATTTATTATGGGTTCTTAAGTATCGGCAAACCTACAACAGTCAAGTTATAAAATGTTATAAGTAAGCATCACACACAAAAAAACTTGCCTTCTATTCTGGGCAGCAAAATAGCACATTTATGTCTGTATGAAGGATAACTGTAACATGTTAGGTCTAATTATGCACTAGTATTGTAACTGTAGGACATAGTTTAAAGAAATTAGTGCTGTGGTGAAGTGAGAAAGGGTAGATTTTGATAGCTAATTGAGTAAGTCAACTTGAGACAATTAATTGGGCTCAGCATAATTCAGGGTGTGAAACACCCACTCTGGTGAGGAGTGTTGCAAGAATGGTAAATAAGAAGGTGGGAGGAAGGCTTGTGTCCATTTACTCAGAGGAGCTTCAGCATTTGCGCTCATCTTGGACATTATCTCCTGGCTTCCAATGCAGATGCTTCAGTCTTCCATCAAAGACCCTTTAAGCTCATGATATGGACTCACAAAGGACACTACACTGAGCTCCAGTTTTTTGACTGGATCCTTCAGATCCCAAACATGCAGACAGACCTGGTGCACTCTTTCATGATGCATATGCATCTGCATTTACCTATTTGATCTGTTGTGTAGTGTGGTTCCAAACTGATTTTCTTTCCATCAAATATATAATAAATTCTAACATTTTTTAAATTAATCTTTACAACTGTTTACTTTGAAGTTTAGCCTATTTTGAAAATAAAACTTTTATTTTTGGCAGAGTAAGCCATTAAGCAGCCAGAAAACACTTTTACAGATTCTAAATAAAGGTTTGAGATTAACAAACAAAAAATACAGAGACTGGTAGTAAACAAAAGCAATGAAAGTTGAAAGGGACTATTAAGAAGATTTGGAAGGTTAAGGACAGGTATGGTGGAAAGTTAACCCTTCTACATTTTTGGTGTAAATATTAATTAATACAACCATTATGAAAAACAGCATTGGTATTTCTCAAAAATATAAATGGGGAAATTTCATTTGACCAATCTATTTCCCCACGAGGTATCTTCCAAAAAAACTGGACATCATACTACAGTCATGTACATATCAATAATTATAGACACATGATTAATTCTTAATTGCTAAATCTTGGAATCAGCATTATGTGCATTAAAAGGTGAATGGATGAAGGAATGGAAGGAGCTGCACATAATGAAATGAACTCAGCTATAAGGTAAGAGATTGAATATGACTAAAGGGGGTTTATTAGGTGTTTACATTTGTGCTAACTAAGTGAAATAAGGCAATTTTTAAATATAGGGGAAAGAAAAAAGGAAGAAAGTAAAGGATATATATATATATATATATATATATATATGCTAGGTAGATATCTATACTACAAATCTCTGTTATTTCATCAAAAAGAACAGTTAGTTCTGTCACTGTTTGATCATTTTTGTGCCTGGATTTTGTAACCTGAACAACTAGTTCTAAGATAACATCATGCAATATATTAACTAGTATTAATCCCTTACATTTTTGAAATTCTTTATCATTTCCATCCTTTTTTTCTGTTTTTACTCCCTAAAATAAAAAAAAATTGTATTTTGCTGTCTATCTGTGATTCCATGAAACCTTTCATTTGTCTGTGTTTCAAGTTTTATTTCCTTGTTAATATCTATTACTTGAAATTTTGCTGAAGAAGTCTTCATATTTAAATTATTGTGAAACAAAATTGCTTCAGATTTCTTTTTAAGAACAAAGAAAAAGTGAAGCACTTACAATATCCTCGAAGAGTATTCTACTGTCAAGGTACATGGACTCAGCCAGAAAGACCATGGGTTGTAACAGCACTTCATAGAATGGTGGGCATCTATTTCCACACAGGGGATGGGAGGCCACCTCCTTGCACAGGAGCAGGTTTGACAATGGCAGAAGCAGGAGTAGTGGCCCTGCTTGAACCAAAACACAAGTGGCTCAGAGATAGTCTACTCAGTGGAAGTTATCAGAATGAATCCTGCAGAAGGAAGCCTTGTCACTCCTTGTGCCATAGGACCCATAATAGCTATTTCTCACATAATAGGTAATGTGAGAAATAATTGACTCCTTCCACTGTGGATCTTTAAATATTAAATCATATATGTTCAAAGATGCATTGTTTGAGAAGTGGGTAAGTTGCACAACTCTTACTACTCCAGAGCAGTGCTTCTGAGACAGATGAGAAGGGCCAGACTCTCATTTTTCACCTGCTGGAAAAGAGGGTGTCACTTGGCCAGCAGTTTTCTACCTGCTCACCATACCCCCTGCTTCCCTTTGCTTCTCATTGACCTCAGTGTACTGGGTCAGTTTGCTTCAGTGACCTGGCTGCTCCAACATTAGTGCAGCCATGCAGCATGGTGCATACCTCCAATCCCCATACTTCCGAATTTTCAGAACAGAGAAGGCACCTCAAAGTGGCTGAGATCAGGAAGGAGGCATCTGAGGCCCTTATTGCATTCCCATTGTTCTCACAACCTTCCAGAAGATCCCCGGTTTCTGTCTTCAGTCCCAGTGACAGAGGCGGCAAGTTGCCAGGTAAGCAGCACTTCCTGGGCTGCTTCTCGGTTCCTAGACCATGAGGGCTCCTTCCTGATTGCTGGTCCTGCTGTGCTGCCGCGCATGACCTGTGACAATAACCCACTTTGATGCTCCTGTGAACCTGCTCATGACTTATGTCTTAGGTACTGTGGGCTCCAACAGTCCTATAAATCTGTTTGGGTTTTTTATTTAATATGAGTAAGAGCTCCAGATTGGGTAGATTCCACTCTGCTGAGTAAACACTCAGAAGTCTGAACACTAAAGATATCCAGAGACCATAAGCCAAAGGTCCAAGCAGGAAGGACCCAGTGCTGTTAGAGTCCACCTAATGTGTCCAGCACAAGATGGCCTGAGTCAGTGACAGCCAGCAACAGCACTGATCAGCAGCTTCCTGAGTCGATGGCTGGTGTCCAGCATTGCCCGGTGACATCAGCACTTCTAGCTGAGCTTCACTATATCAATTCACGGTTTCCCTCTGAGTAGTGCAAAAGAACCCTGGGCTGCTTTGAGATGCTTGTGAATTTCACAAATATTTGGACCTTAAATCAATTCTGATGAGGGAAGTTTAAGTCATTCACCTAAAACTTTGTTCTTCTCTTAGACATTTCTGCAGATATTCATCAGTGTGATTCTCTAGGACACCATAATTCCTTTTGTATTCTTTCCCTTGTTTCCTTGTATCAGGGATTGAATTCACGACCTTGCTCTTGCCAGGCAGTGCGATGACTGGAGACCATCATCAATTAGGCAGTGCCTTGGCTGGGAACTGCTGGCTCAGCAGCAGCATCCATGCCTTTTCTAGACACTGCAAAACCTTTGATTTTTCTTCTAAATTTGACCTTTAAGTTAACTCTGAGAAATAGACTGAGCCTTTAGAATTACCAGATTATCCTGATGAATCACAAGGGTTACAGCAGCTGCGTGATTTACTGCATTCTGTTATTGGCAGGTGGGGGAGGCTGAACACCTATGCTGTGGTCCTTCCGCTTCACTTCATCACTCCATGAACCTGTAGGTTCTCAGGCTGCACCTGGGGACCACATCAGTGGGGCATCTTGTGTGCAAAGCTTGTTACCATCACCTGTGAAGAGCAATGTCTGTCTTTGGGTGTTGGATAATGGGTGCTCATGGAAGCTTGACTTTATACACTTTATTTTCTCTACAAAACTCCCATATTAAAAGCTTAGATGGTAGTGAGAGATAGTTACATCAATTCAGGATTTCAGAAAGTTGGAAATCATAGACCTCCAGCCTATGAAAAATTTATACTTGTAAGTTAAATAAACAGCATGTAGATACCCAGTTAAAATCAGATTTTAGAGGTTGGGGATGCAGTTCAGTGGCACAGTGCATGCCTGGCAAACATGGGGTTGTGAGTTTGATTCCTGGTACCAAAAAACAAAAAAAAAATCAGATTTTACCATCATTGACACTATTCCAGAAAAATTTTTCATATAAAAATGTGATCATGAGAACACACTTTTCCATAGAATATTTGATATATGTGACTGGAAATCTTCTAAATGAAATTAGACAATTATTAAACTCATATATGTGACAAAGCTTAAAAAATTTCTAACATAAACATACCTAAATAATTACTATAGAATTTATTTAAATTCTTTTTTATTATAAAATTTAAATAATAGTGTACAAATATTTAAAGGATTTAATTTTTCAAATATAAAGAAATTGGAAGAGTTCTTTAAGAAACTCACAACTAGATACATATTTGCTCTGAACATATTTATCTGCACATTTATAGTCTGAAAAATTTTTCAAATCTAAGATAATGTAAAACAGACAAATATTGTTCTATACACAAAAAAAATTTAAGGTCATAATTATCTTAGGTTTTTTTATAAATTTCACCTAGAAAATAAAGATGGTATGTTAGCACTAGTCTTAGGTCAGCTGTTTTGCATGAACCAAACTGACAAGACAGTATGAAATACACATCTCCCATCATTGTCAGAATTGTGATTGCCAAAATGAAGGTTTCTTTAGGTTCATTCAAGTTTATGATATAAAAAGTTTCATGTAAAAGACCAGAAAATCAGAAAATATTATTATGGACCTTCCTGAGTAGTCACAAATTGAAACCACTGACATCTACAGTCTTATTCCAGCCCAGAAGTTCTATAAGTCAGTATTTCTGCATTACTGAACTAGATAATTCCTTGATCTGGGGTCTGTACTGCACACTGAAGAATGCTTAGCCAGACCTAGCTCTCTGGCTATCACCTGTAGCAGGCTCCCCATATTGCTAATAGCTTCAGTTAGAAGTCTCCACCACTGCCATACAGGATGAGGATGACTGCACCATTTGAGCATCCTGGAAGTACTGCTGCTTCCTGTGCAGTTGCTTTCCAGAACAATAACTGAAGAGTTCTTCTAAATCCATGAACCATAAGTCTCATCATTAGTTAAACTTTTATATTGATCCACACAAGAGTGTTAAAGAAACCAACAGCTCACAGAGTGTTGCACGTACCTTTCCCATAGCCTTCCACAGCAGTGATCATGATGGAAAATACACTTGACTGATAAAGGACTGGCCAGTTGTCCACACCCAAGTTCAGTTATTGGTTTATAAACCCTTGACCATTTAATGAATATAATGCTCAGGCATTCTACTTACTCATTCCAGCCACTCCTATCAAGATTGTCCCATAATTTATAACATAAAATCTGGTTGTATTTTTCTCATCATATTCAAGAAGACATACCAGCCTTTAATGAAGAATTTTATTTAATGAAACTAAAAGGTAATGAGATCTGGTGACCAGCTTGGGTTGGATGATCTGTGAATCTCCTTATTTTCTTGTACTGAATGTTTATTTCTCTATATGTTCTAAAGTATGTATCATTCTATTTCACTAAGTAAAGAGTCACATGTATTATCGATTTTAATTTTTTCATTCAATATTGTACATGAATTACAAGTTTCAAAACATACTCACTGGAGATACAGAATGAGCATTTCATAAAAGGATTTTTGGTTATTTGATATGCACTGATTGTATTTTACTCAATGGATCTTTGCACTTACCCCTTCTATCTTATTCCTCTTATAACATATTTTATTGTACCTTGTTTTAGAATTTTATCTGCTTATTGCTCTTGACCTTAACATGAAGAGCAATTTATAAGATTATTTCCCATTTAAGAGAATGAGTTACCAATTTGGAGATAAACACAAAGGTATAGAAGTATTCTTCCATAGTCAGTTTAAGTTTAGGAAGGGCCACTGCTTCAAGAGGAATTGGGGAGGATGTTAAGGAAGTCAAGGAACAAATCATTAAAACACATTGATATCCATCTATGCCTAAGATGTACAAGACTTCACCAATGACTGTAGAGAGATTACTTTAGAAAAAAAGAAAGAACAAAAGAAAGAAAGAAAAAAAAGAAAGGAAGGAAGGAAGGAAGGAAGGAAGAAAGAAAGAAAGAAAGAAAGAAAGAAAGAAAGAAAGAAAGAAAGAAAAAAGGAAGGAAGGAAGGAAGGAAGGAAGGAAGGAAGGAAGAAAGAAAGAAAGAAAGAAAGAAAGAAAGAAAGAAAGAAAGAAAGAAAAAAGGAAGAGATTTTTCTTTTGAGGGCACATGCACACATTGATACATACCTTATAGATGATGCAATAAAACAAAATTCTAGCCAATTATTTCTATTTTTCTCAAAGATACAGGTAAATAAACTGCCATTAACTTATGATAATTTCCCTTCTCTGACTTCACTCAGGAAAGTTGAAAAGTTCAGCTTTCATGGAATCCATACTTCTATTCACCTCTTCTAGTTGTAAATGACATGATTATAAAGAGTAAAAATGAAATTAGATATCACTTTCTCTAATGTTTATGTCCATGCATCAAAAGCAGTGTGTGACTTTTAAGTTCAATTTTACTCTTTCAAAGCAGAGAGATAAATGATGTAGTTTTAACAAATATCTCTACTGTGGCGTTTCTTTTTTCCATCGCTCTTGGTATGACTTTTGTACTTTAGCATTGATCTGACTAGAAATTTTAAACAAAATAAACATCTTTTAGCACTGGTCTTTTAATCACTTTAGCATAAGGATTGTTATATTTTGAATAACAAATATGTTAAGCATGGTGACTCAAAGGTTCTGTATAGCTAAACTGTAGGTCAGGATTTCATTCATATCTACTAGGTGTCTTCTTTTTCCATGGACAATGAACACTGGAAATATTAAGAAAGCAGAGTTGAGTGGTGGAGAAATTAACTCCTATACTCTATGTACATTTTAGGCATAGATATATAGGAGTTAGTCTTATACTCAGCCCTTCTCCTAAAAATTTAAGAGTAAGAAAATTTGCCACAAAACAGATTTACAATGATTCTTAAATTTTAAAGTTCACACAACTTTTCCAGAAAGTCAGGAAAAAAAAGCAGCCCTGAGCTGTGTGTATTCAGTGCAGTTCTAGTGTTTATTGGACTGCAAAGCCTTAAGTTTCTCTGTAAAATATTTCAAAGTTCCTAGCTGCTTTGCAGCCAGCCCCATGTCTCCTGTGAGGACGATTTATCAATATTTATGTAGGACAAAAGGTATATTTTATGCAAAAATTTGTGCTTGTCCTATTTTCCCTTCCCATATATGTCATTGATTTCATTTTAATATTTAAGTCCCCTTACTCTTTATCAAAATGTGCTATTAAATTAGAAAAAGAAAGAAAATCACTAAGAATGGCATTGTCTACTTTTATGGAGAAAACTCTGATTTTCTATTTCTGTGCTCTGATGACTTGTGATTTAATCACAAGCTGGTAACTAATTTCTGTCAGCCAGAAAAGTGCATAACTTAACTGAATTGATGCTAAAATTTGCAGACTCTGTTTAGCATACAAAACTAATAAACAACTATGTAATCTTTTATTAAAGGATTCTAATTTTTAACATAAATTGACAACAAATTTTTTTTCATTCCTAGTTAGGAACAGAGCATTTGTTTTATTTCTATATTTTTTCTGGAATATTTTATTTTTCTCTGAAAGTTAAGACATAACACATATATAAAAAACATACATACTGCATTTTAATTCAAAATGTAACTACTGTAAGATGCAGTGAAGATTGTTAAAGGGTGAAAGAATAAAAGTTTGAGAAAAATCTTCAAAATAAATACATTGTAAAGGTATTTCAATACATATTCGCACTGCATTATCTTTAATAAAGTTAAATTCACAAATGATAAAAGTGTGCAGTTTATGGATTCAGAAGTTAGAATAATCACTTGCCAGAACTGAGGCTGAAAGTTAGAATATGTGTCTTCTTCAGTATAACATATCTGACAATGTAAAGAGCACATTAGATAAAGTGTGAATGGTATGTTCTGTAATGACTCTGCTTTCAAGAGGAGCAAACTATAATGTTTTGATTCACTGTATTATTTTGTAACTTAATGGGTATTGACATAGTTTTCTTCCTAAATGCTCATGCCTATTCCTTGTTTTTTGCTAGTATTTTGGAGATTATCAAGTTTCTATGACCCCAGGATCTAAGTACATAATCTCTGTGAGATCCTTGAGGGCACTTGCTCTTTAAATAGAAAAGTCACAGAGGAAGCTTTTTAAAATTCCTCTAAAATGTTGTTTATTATGTATGTATCTAATCATCTCATACATTGATTAATCCATCTCTCTAGCTACCATTGATCTATCTTCTGTATGTATTCTTTGTTCATATGCATCTCTCTTTCATACCCATAGAACTAGTGATTCATTAATTGTCCTCTCTTTCTATTCATCTATTCATGTATCCATGAATTTCTCCATTCATACATGAATCCATCCAGCCAACCATTCATCCATTCATCTACCCATCCTTTTCTCCATCATTGTGACCTGTCTTAGTCACTTTTCTCTCATTCTGGAACAAAATGCCCAACACCCAGAATTAAGGTTTATTTAGCTCACTATTTTAAGAGGTTTCAGTTCATATCCAGTGGGCTCCAAAGCAGGGTGGCATGGTGCAGGAGCAACATTTCAAGGTGGCAGAAAACAGTAAAAGCAACAAGAGCAAAAGGAAAGAGCACAACCTCTTTTCATTCCTTATGTTATAAGCACACGACCCTCAATGGGGTGGGTATAGCACTCACACTATCTCCCTGCCCTCCTCTTGCACAGGGTGAAAATGTTTACAAAGTGAGGACCCTGGCTCCCCGGGGAGTCATTTAAACTTCCAAAACTTCTCGAATCAATATAATGTATCAACCATAACATTACTTAAAAAAAAAAAAAGAAAAGGGACCCTGACCATGCCTGCCTAAGGGATAACTTTACTTTTTATATATTATTTTAAAAATTTTTTCCATATTTTAAGCAAACTTTTTCTTTTTCTTAAAATAACAATAATTCAACCACAATTTTTTCAAATTCAGTTCAGTGTAACAAACACGCAATACATTTAATTTAATAAAGCAAAACATTTCCATGCCAGTCTTTTCTCACTCCAGTCAAAATGAATTCACTATTAATATTTTAGAACATGCTTTATATTTTTTGTCTAGCTCTTTACCAATGAGAAAGCATTTTGTATACATACTTTAATATCTGTTCTCTAATACTTTGTGACATATTAATTCCCTATATTATTTTACATTAAGTAAATGTAATTGAAATATTTGCATAACATTCTATTTCCCAAATTGTGGGGTGCAGCTGAGCTATAAACTGAGCACACACATTTGGAGCTAGTGCGAGGCTGGTCCTGAGAACATGGGGCTCCAGATGTGAGCCATGGGAACAAGGGGTTGGGCCTAGAACAAACCAGTCCCACAGGTGTTCAGCCTTGGTGCTCCGCCCTTTACAGCACAGATAGCTCTGAGACTGTTTCATTTTTAGGGTTCTCAGAAAAACACTGAGACCTTGCACTTTCTGCCTCATCGTGTGCCTGTGCTCCCATTTTCAGACCATGCTGGGTTGTCACTGCCTCTCCATCAGAGAGGTCAAGTCCCACCTGATCCCAGCTTTCCTTTTAGTATGTGTCTATAGTTTTTTTCTGAATCACCTGCCACCTGCTCTCAGGACCCCACTGGCTTCATAAGTCAATACACTAAATGTGCTACAATTTACTTATACCTTGTACCACTGTCAAATGTATGAATTATTTCCAATTTCATCTTTCCATAAATAGTGACCTGATGCACATTTTCATGGCAACCACTTGACTCCAAATTTAATATGTGTTTACAAAGCATGGCCTTGACAGGAATTACTGGGTCCATGACAAGAATGTCTTTGGATGTTTTGAATCATAATGATAGATTTATAAAAACATTGAGAGACCTGTGTTTCACATTTCTAAACCCTGAAGATCCACTTGCAGCCCTTACTATTCTGAGCAGGTCCAACCAAACTGGCCCACACAGATTCTGTATCCTTAGATCTCTTTTCTTATCCCAGAATCTTTCAATACTACAGCCATGGCTTTGCAAGGATGCCTCTGGTCTCACACAGGCACAGTTCTGAAGTGTGGAAGAATCAATTTGTGTGAACAGGGAGAGCTGATAAATGCTACATTTTCAAATTTCAATTAGAATAGGCACCACTTAACAGAACATGAAGCTATAGATGAGGATCATGGTCCAGTGATTCCCACACAGACAGGTCTTAATTTTTAAATGCTTGAATTCACTTGCACAGATAGGGAACAAGCGAAGAGTTGGAACTGTCTGGAGAAATCAGTCTTTAAGATTGCAGCGTGCAAAACAGTGCTCATCTTTACTGAGAAGTATTTTCATAGTGTAACAGTTCATAAAGCCATACTGTGCTAAAACTCTACTGTGCAGACTTTCCTCCACTGCTCCCTTTACATAGCTTAAAAGAATTCAGATTTAGAAGACAAGATTTTATGAAGGAATGAAACCTCCTATACAAGCCTATGCAGATGCTCTCCTCTGTTGCATTTCTCTATCTTTACAATTGATGTAAAATATCTATCCTAAGACATAATGATTTATCTTGTTTACTTACTTAGTCCAAGAATGTAATATGTCTTCTTAATAGGGCATATTTTTTATAGTTAAAAAGTTCATACAGCAATAACAAATTAGCTCAGCTCCTCTTTTTTAGCAGATTAAAAAAAACAGACTTTTTTAATGTGCTTATTTGGGTCATGACCTACTTGTCAGAAAATTAAAATAATTAGTGATATCCTTTTGAATGATACAGAAAAATTTCCAAGGTAATAAAAAGTCTGAGGTAAAGTAGATCACAGGATGTTGGTATTCCTTCATCATAATAGAATGAATAGAAATTAAACTTTTAAAATAAGGTTTAAAATCACAGCAAAATTGACCAAAGGTGGAACTAACCATGATTATATAATTTTTTTCATGAACTTCAATCAAACTGAGAATCAATCAATGTAATCAAGTTAAATTGCAATTATGGTTCTATTAGTGTTCTATACAGGAACACAATCAATAGCATATGTGTTAGGCAGATAGACACAGGCAGTATAGAAACAAATATGCTCATCACTTCCTTAAGCTTTTGGTACTTCATAATAACCATCCACAACCCAGCCATCTACTTTCCAGGTTAAAAAAGAGCATCAAATAATGTTCTGTTACCAATGTGTTTGATGATATATTAGGTAGAGGCAGAAGTTAGGAATTATGTTAGGTTTAGAAGCAGGAGAGTCCACAGAGACAGTTTGTGTTGGAGAGGCAGAGGATCTAGTGCCTGATCTGCTCAGCCCAAGAAGCTAAAGACACATAACAAAGAGAGATAAAAAAAATAATACCTGTCCTTTCTCAAAATGCTGGATGCTCCCTTTAAAGTCTCATGAGGAGTCTATGCTGGGTGGATGAAGAAACTCGAGCTTCCAAACACCACAATGGACCTCCTCTTTGTTTCCTTATATTCTGTTCAAGATGCAAGCCTACTGGATGGTCCCATTCACAATCAGGGGGTGTCTTCTCTGGGTAGTGCATTGGACTACAGATCAGTCATCTGAAAACACCCCCGGGACATGACCAGAGGGAAGCTGTATTACAGAACTTTCCTTCATAAACTGGCAACACATTCACTCTTTCCTCAGAATGAGAGGCAAAATTTCCATGGAACTATGCTTATTATTCTTGTAACATTATTGAAATTATCATATACACCAAAAATTAACTAATGATAATAAGTCAATAAATTTATGTTACATAGTATAGGAATACAAAATACATAAATGTTAATGTGTTCTCAGCAAGCTTTTCACAGATCTTGTCCTCCTCCGGCCCCCAACACCATTATGGAATAACTAATAACTACATTTCTCAAGGATCTGGGTAAGTCCTCATTCTGCCTGAATTTGGTTGTTGTAGTTTCCCACTTACTTTAACAAGAGGCCACAATAATACCAACCTCCTGAACTTCAAAGATACTCTCCTTTATGTCCGTTGTGAAATTCCAGTCCATTTTTTCCTTGGAAGTGTGATCAGTCACCTCCAAGTCCACCACAACTTCCTAGTTATGTTAGCTCAGAGGTATGAGGGCCCCAAAATGGCCACAATGAATTTTCAGATTCCAGTTTGGCAGAATCATCATTGTTCTTATCCCCTTTTGGAAGGGATTTCTGGCACAGCAGAGCATAAGGTCACAAGAACAGAAAAAAATTATTTTGCTAGTCAGTCCTTAAAGGCAATGAGGAGTTTTATCACTCCAATGTCCACTCATTGATTCTTGGCCTCAATAAAACTAGTATGAGGAAAAGTAGTACCATAAATTGGATACTAATTAAGAGCAGCTTGCTTCACTCAAATGAGAGGTACTGTGCAATATTTAAGCTCGTGTGTCTCATTTATTTCACTCAGCATTATATTTCCCATTGTATCCAAACAAAAGGAATGATAAAGGATGGATAGAAGGGGGACAAGAAGAGAGATCATTCACCACAGGGAAAGGGTCCAAGGGAACAAAGGCAAGGGGCAAAAATGGGAAGGGGAGCTCATTAGAACAAAGATATATCATGCACAAAAACATAGTAACCTCAAAGAATGAAACATTATATATTATAACATGAACTAAGGTTAATAATATCAACATAAATGAAAATCAAGATTGGGGAATTGGAGGGGGGGGGAGAAACAAGCTGTACTGTGTACTTATACTCACTCCCTAAGATGACTGTAAATGCCATGTACTACAAACATGTAATAATGAAATTTAAATATGTATATATATATATATATATAGTCCTCTGGAAAACTTCAACTTAGTCCACTAAGATATTGCCACCTAGGAGCACTGTTATTGCATCATTGAAAGATTATTTCATCATTTTACCAGCTCAGATGCTTCTGGGTATAGGGTAAATGTTAAGACCAGTGAATTCCATAAGCTTGAACCCATGGCTATACTTCTTTAACATTAAACTCTACTAATATCTCAAACATAACTGTGTGGATAACATGATGTGGATGAACCCTTCTATATTTTCATAGAGATTAGTTTTTGCATAACAATTACATGCAGAGAAGCCAATTCTTATATCCACCCTGCATTTATTTCAGTAAGGACAAACTATTGCTAGTTCCATAGTAGGAGTAGTCAAATATGATCACCCTGTCTCCAGGATGCAAGCAGTTCACCACGGAGAACTTTTCCAAACCAGGGTCTCAGGGTTGGTTTCTGTGCTGCCAGGTGATGCACCCAGTACTGGCTCCAGCCAAGTCAGTCTGGGTGAGCTGCACCCCAGTATCATGGAATGTGTTAATGTGCTCAAGCAAAGAAATCACACCCAGGGCTGGGGATTTAGATCAGCAGTGTAAATACCTGCCTGACAATCTCAGGGTTGTGAGTTCACACCCCAGTACCAAAAAGAAAAGGAAAAAACAAAGTTATGTATTAAGAAACCACATCTGGTAGAGGAGCAACAATTACAGTCACCACTTGCTTAAGCAAATGGTAATCTACTACAACTCTTCAATATCCTTTCATCTTCTTTCCAGGCTACATTTTTCAAACCTTTGACAGTGATGCTAAACTAAGCCCTCCTGTAAGAGATGCAGTATCTTTTTTGTTCGTTATTTTAATGAAAAAGAGGCAAATCTAATGGTTTCTGTTTGATACTTCCAACCTAATTAGCTAACCCTCATGCCACAGGTTAGAGAAGCAAAGTGAGAATTCTGTAGAGTACTAAGTCTATTTATCCTAATTAATATTTCCAAACCTAAAAAAATGATCATAGAATGAATTTGGGGAACTTTAGGACCACTGTGCGCTTGATTTTAGCAAAAAGTATGTTGATCATCTTACTTCCTTAGGCCTCCACTTTTCCAGAAGTTCACTTTTATGTTTTGGCCCTGCTGGAGTCAACATTAGTTTAAGCCCAGTGTTCATTAGGATTTGACATGTTTATTTCCTTTTCTGTGATATAGTTTCCTTGTCAAAATTTGTGTGTCCTGTTTGGAAAAGAAGATTAACAGTGTAAACTTTGCTAGTGCACCAGGGTCCTTCCTGAAGTTTGCCTCATGTCCTTTTTATTCAACATGTTCTGGGTCTGTAAGCTGGCTCAAGTCTTAGAACTGTTTAAATTCCGATGGTTCTCTGCAGTTATCATTTGAGGTAGACTTTTTTGTTTGCCCTGAAATATTTCTGCTTATATGGTTTCAATAAAAATTGAGTAGGCTTCCTATCTATTTTATTTCTGGGAGCACCATAATGAAGCAGTGTCAAAGGTCTGTATAAATCACATGATTTCTTCCATTTTCTAGATTCTGCTGTCTACTTGATCTTTGAGCTCATACTTGTGTTCATTGTCTTGTTCAGAGATGCTGTGTGCAATCAGCCAACATAAACATATTACATAATCTTCTTAATATGCTCCAAGTTACTGTGCATAGAATCATCAAATTCCTTCACCACAAAAGTTAGAAACTGGGATAATCTATTAGATCAATATTACATATTTTTGCAGTTTACACTTCAGGTTATCACTACTGTCTATATTATAAGAAGGGCAAACTCACAGTTTAATTTTCTTTGTTTATCATATTTTAAAGAGGGTAAAACAAACCATAACAAAACAGAACAAAGCAGATCACAAGAAAACAATGTGACACAGGTTTCAAAAAAGGAAAACAGGAGATCTACAGTGGCTACCATATTGTCTCTTGTTTTCTTCTAAATAGTTGTCTATATCTTCACACACAATGAATTCATACAAAACAAAATAGTGTGAAACCTGATCAAAAAAGAGTAATGAAGGCATTACAGGCCTTCAAAACCAGACAACAGTAAAATCAACAATAGCTACCATGTCTCTTGTTTTCTTCAAAAAAGCTGTCCATACCTTCATGTATGTTGAAATTAAATAATAGAAAACAGCCTAAAACCACTCTGAACAAAGAATAAAAGCATTACTGGATTTCATAGCATGACAATAGGGAATCAGCAATGGGTATCACAGTGTGTCTTTTTCTTCAAAGTAGCTGTCCATTTCATCATGCATAATACAATGGATTCTCATAAACTGGTTGGAAGTTCTAGGCATTATAAGCCTCTACATGTACATCCATCCTTTCTGCATTAGAGGGAAAGACAAAGCAAAATAAATTACTAGAAAAACAAGAAAAAAAAGACAAATAAATAACAATAGCAAAAAGCCAAAAACAGTGATGATATAGGCCTTCAAAACAAGGTGATAGGAACATAACTAAGGTTGTTATTTTACCTAGCGATCTTCAGAAGAGTTCCTCAGATCACCAGACACAAATATGCAAAATTGTTCCAATCCTATGAATGTTAACTGTTTTGTTTCAAAAACTAATAGAAGTTGTAGTACACTCATCTTAGCTCTCCTAAGTGTGTTTATACAAATTTAGATATTTTTTTCCTTTCCTTTTTTCCTCTCCTTTTCACTGAGATATTACTTTTCCCCTTTGAGCAGATTCTTATCCCTTCACTGTATTCATTGAGGCTATCCACCTTTTTAATTTTCATCAAATTATACAACCAACTACACAAAATACTAAATCAGCTACAGAACTTCATCTTTATATTTCTGTTCCTCATACCATATTTGATAATATAATTTAAAGTTTCTCTGAAGGAACTGAAGTGATAGGGAAAGATAAATTTATATCCATATAATTCTGTAAAATGTTTTACTGAATAAGCTTAGAGTATATCAGAGAGGAGAAACAACAGTGGGAATATTCATGTTAAAGACTTGGGATTCACTTGCTGCTCACATGAAGAACCTGGAATTTGCAGGACAAGAGAAAGAAAGCTATACCAGTCCAGGGTTGAAGACCTGAAAGTCCCATAGAACATTGCGGGGGTGCCTGTTGGTTGGATGGCTAGAGAAACTGGAATCTTACACCCACAAGTGACTTCCACAGCAAAACATTCACACACTCAGCAGAATATAGCTTTTAAAAAGCATCAACTTCTTACTTTTCTTTTTATTCCATCAAAGCTACAATTCTATTGGATGAAACCACTCATAATTAGGGTTGGTTGAATCCTTAGTTTTCTGGATTACATCTTAATCATTTCTAGCAACACCCAACAAACAAACCAAAATATGTGCTTTAGTTATCTTCTAGATTAATTATTTTCTTTAGTTGCTCAATTTGGTAGATAATAATTGAATCACAATAATTGTTAGAAAATAAAAAAAGAATTGGCAACTTTTAAAATGTACACAAGAAACTGATACACATACATACTAGATGTTCCATATAGTAATAAAATAAAATAAAATTAAGGAAGTAGCAGAAATACACAATTTGGTGTTTGAACAAGATCACAGATGTTGTGAGATAATGTTGCTTATTAAAAAAGCCTCATTTTCTCTTTTGATATCAAATCCCAATTCTATGTTTACATTGAATAGATAAACATCAGAAAAGAGATTTCTTCCCTGCCAATACTCAGTTCATAGTTGAGACTCTTACGTCATAAGACAGTTCGAAAGATAAAAAAAAATTTATATGAATTTCACATGACATGCCAACTTCATAAAGAAAAACTAAAAGAAAAACAAAGACTATAGTGTATTTTTATACTTGAGGGTAAGGAGGAGTGGAGAATTTTGTATAAGTGTGACTACACAAAGGTTAGTTTGAACTGATGGAAATAAAAAGATAGAAAACTTAGCAAAAGAGAATCTCCACCGCAGGCCCGCCCTGCCTCCAGGAACTTAGCAGAAGCCTGCATCAGGGGTAGGCTGCCCAGAAGCTCCACCCAGGGCCCGCCCTGCAATCAGGAACTCAGCACAAGCCCACCTCAGGGGGGGCTACCCAGAACCTCCCCTGTGGGCCTGCCCTGCCACCGGGAACATCGAGGAGGCCCTCCCAAGACTGATAACTGTCCTGGACTGCTACAGATGGGCCTGGCCTCCCACCTGGAACATCAGAAGATCTCAGCGGAATCTAGTTAGTGTGAGAAAATTGGGAACTTTGCTCCCAGGTGGTGAACTTTGGACTACACGAGATTGACTGTATCAATGTGGTGAGTATACCCCTAAAATAGAGGTGTACAGGGGATAAATAGGGCCAGTAGTAAAAACCCCCTACAACTAACTGTAAGACTTTGGTGTGTCTGAAAAGAGTGTGTGTGATCCCCTCTTACACATAGAAACACCAGGCAGAGTGAAAGTGACAAAACAAAAAAGCAAAATGCAGTCTCAAACATATAATTCACCAGAAGAAAGTACAGCAGACATTGAAATAGAGGACTCCAAAAGTAACACACCAGGAATCTCTGAAAAGATAGCCAGTGAAATAAAAAAACAACTGCATCAGGCTACAGAGGAAATCAAATTAGAACTAGTCTCCCATGTAAAGATAGAAATAAAAACTTTAGTAAAGCAGTTGTTGAATGCAGCTAAAAGAAGTACTAGAGAAAAAAGTACATGAGCATGGGAAACTGATTGAAAGTTTGAATGAACAATATAGAAAACAAGCAGAATTCATGAAACAAACTCAAAGAGACATCCAAGAAACAAAAAACTGCCTAAAGGAAGCTGAGGATAGGATTTCGGATCTTGAGGACAGAATCACATTTAGTGATCAGGAAACTATAGAACTTTTAAAAATAACAAAGCAGCATGAAATGACAATCCAGAAGCTTCATGATGATGCCAAGAGCAACAATATAACAATAATGGGAATTAGCGAAGATACAGGAGTGCAGGCAAATGACATACATAAAATATTTACAGAAATAATAGCAGAAAATTTCCCAACCTTGGGGAAAGAATCTGATATGCAGATAAGTGAGGCATATAGAGCACCAAACAGTCACAATCAACATAAATCCACACCCAGAAACATAATAATTAAGATCTCAGACATATAGCATAAAAACAGAATAGTAAAAGTTGTCAGAGAAAAGACACAACTCATTTATCAGGGAAAGCCCATTAGAATCATGGCAGACTTTTCAGCACAAACCCTCAAGTCAAGAAGATCTTGGAGTGAGGTATTTCAAGCCCTGAAAGAAAACAATCTTCAACCCAGACTGATGTACCCATCAAAACTTTCATTCAAATTTAATGGAGAAACAAGATATTTCCATGACAAGGAACAACTGAAGAAATTCATGTCCACCAAACCAACCCTAGAAAGAGTGCTGAAGGACATACCACACAGATATAAAAATGACCACAATCCCCAAAACAACAACAGAAAGAAAAATCCAGGTAGCATAAGCAATTAAATAAGAGGAAAAGCAAAAAGAAACAACTGGAACATAACGTGGCACAGTCGAGCCAGTACATATAAGTGCTATCCATAAATATAAATGGGCTCAATTCACCTATAAAAAGAAATGCATTGACAGAATGGATCAAGAAACAGGACCCCACAATATGCTGTATACAAGAAACACATCTGACCCAAAAGGAAACTCATAGATTAAAAGTCAAAGGATGGAAAACAGTATTCCATGCAACAGGAACCCAGAAAAAAAGCAGGGGTAGCTATTCTATTTGCAGACAACATGAACTTCAAACCTAAAATGATTAAAAGAGATAGAGAAGGTCATAACATACTTATTAGTGGTAAAATTCAAGAGGAAGGACTAACAATTATAAATATAAATGCACTAAATAGAGGAACACTCAAATATATAAGACAGATACTAATAGACATGAAAAACCAAATACACAAGAATACAATTATAACAGGAGATCTTAACAGCCCATTGTCACAAAGAGATAGATCAACTAGACAAAAAGTTAGCAAAGAAATAACAGAACTGAATCATACCTTTGAGCAATTGGACTTAGTCGATGTTTACAGAGTGTTCAACCCAACCACATCAGAATACACATTCTTCTCAACTGCACATGGGACATTCTCCAAAATAGACCATATATTATCCCATAAAACATTCTTAAGAAAATGCAAAGCTATTGAAATCATGCCATGCATAGTATCTGACCATAGTGCACTGAAATTGGAAATTAATTGCAAAAGAAATTATAAAACCTAAATAATAAATACATGGAAATTAAATAACAGCCTTTTGACCAACCAGTGGGCTACATATGAAATTAAAGAAGAAATAAAACAATACATAAAATTCAATGAAAATATAGAAACAACATACTGTAATCTATGGGATGCAATGAAAGCAGTCTTAAGAGGTAAATATATAGCAATAAACTGTCATATCAAGAAAACAGAACAAGCACAAATGAACAACCTAATGCTCCATCTCAATCATCTAGAAAAAGAAGAGCCAGCTAAACCCAAAGCTCATAGAAGAAAGGAAATTGTAAAGATTAGAACAGAAATCAATGCAACTGAAACTAAAAAAACAATACAAAGAATTAATGAATCAAAAAGCTGGTTTTTTGAGAGAATCAACAAAATTGACAAACCCCTAGCCAACCTTATTAAGAGAAAGAAAGAAAAAACCCAAATTCATGCAATAAGAGCTAAAAAGGGAGAAATTACTACAGATCCCATGGAAATTCAAAAGGTCATGAATACCTATTTTGAAAATCTCTACTCACATAGAGTGTAAAACACAGAGGAAATGGACAGATTTCTAGAAACATATGAATTAACAAAGCTCAACCAAGAAGATATAGCAATGTTGAACAACCCAATATCAGCTATTGAAATTGAAAATGTAATTAAAAACTTACCAGCAAAGAAAAGCCCAGGTCCTGAGGGATTCACAGCTGAATTCTACAAGAAATTTAGAGAAGAGTTGATGCCAGTACTCCTTAAACACTTCAATGAAATTGAGAAAAAAGCAATCTTCCCTAAATCATTCCTGGAGGCAAGTATTACTCTGATACCAAAACCGGAGAAAGATCCAACCAAAAAAGAGAACTATAGGCCAGTCTCACTAATGAACATTGATGCAAAGATTCTCAACAAAATACTGGCAAATAGAATGCAGCAAATTATCAAGAAGATTATACATCATGACCAAGTGGGGTTCATTCCAGGAATGCAGGGATGGTTTAACATACGCAAATCAATAAATGTAATACACCACATCAACAGAGCCAAAAACAAAACTACATGGTCATCTCAATAGATGCAGAAAAAGCTTTTGACAAAGTCCAACACATGTTCATCATAAAAACCCTTCAGAAACTCAGAATACATGGTTTCTACCTCAACTTTATGAAGACCATCTGTGACAAACCAATAGCCAACATTATACTAAATGGACAAAAACTGAAAGCTTTCACTTTAAAATCAGGAACAAAACAAGGATGTCCACTCTTACCACTCCATTTCAACAAAGCTTTTTCTGGAAACACTAGCCAGGGCAATCAGACAAGAAAGAGAAATAAAATGAGTAAAGATAGGAAAGGAAGAAGTTAAATTATCACTATTTTCAGATGACATGATGCTCTATATAGAAGACCAAAAAAACTCCAATAAAAGACTACTAGAGGTAATAAACAAGTTCAGTAATGTAGCTGGATACAAAGTCAATGCTCAAAAATCAATATCATTCCTGTACACAAACAAAAAACTCACTGTGAGAGAAATTATGGAAATATCTCCCTTTACAATTACATCTAAAAAAATGAAATACTTAGGAATCAACTTAACTAAAAATGTAAAAGACCTATATGCTGAAAATTATACTATGCTAAAAATGGAGACTGAAGAGGATATTAGAAAATGGAAGGACATTCCTTGCTCTTGGTTAGGAAGAACCAACATTGTGAAAATGGCAATACTCCCAAAACTGTTATACAGATTTAATGCAATCCCAATCAAAATACCATTGACATACCTCACAGATATAGAGAAAAAACTCCTAAAATTCATTTGGAAACAGAAGAAACTTAGAATAGCAAAGGCAGTCCTAGGCAATAAAAGCAAGACTGGAGGCATCTCAATTCCTGACTTGAAAGAGTGCTATAAAGTCACAGTGATAAAATCAGGTTTGTACTAGCAAAGAAATAGACCTGAAGATTAATGGACCAGATTAGAAGATGGAAGCACAACTACAAAGACACTCAGCCACCTGATATTTGACAAAGGGGCTAAATATTTTCACTGGAAGAAGGATAGTCTCTTTAATAAATGGTGTTGGAAAAATTGGCTCTCTATATGCCAAAGACTGAAACTAGATCCATGCATATTATCATGCACAAAACTCAAGACTAAATGGATCAAAGACCTCAATATTAAAACTGAAACACTAAATCTACTGGAAGACAAGGTAGGTAGAAGTCTTGGAGACATAGGGGTAGGCAAAGAATTCATGAACCAAACGCAAACTGCACAGGAAACACTTTAAAGTATCAACAAATGGGATATCACATTATTGAAAAGTTTCTGCACTTCAAAGGAAATCACCAACAGAGTGAAATGAAAACTAACAGAGTGGGAAAGAATTTTAGCCAGCAACCCCTCAGACAAAGGACTTGTGTCCAGAATATATAAAGAATTGAAAAACCTCAATCCCCCCAAATTCAAAGACCCTCTCCAAAAATGGGCATCTGAGATGAACACACAGTTCTCAGAGAAAGATATACAAATGGCAAATAAATACATGAAGAAATGTTCACCATCACTGGTCATTTGAGAAATGCAAATTAAAACAGCATTGAGTTTCCACCTTACTCCGGAAAGAATAGCTCCCATGAAGAAATCAACTGATAACAAATGTTGGCGAGGCTGTGGGGAAAAAGGAACACTACTCCACCATTGGTGGGAATGTAGACTGGTGCAACCATTGTGTAAATCTATATGGAGAATTCTCAGAAGACTAGGATTGGAAGCCCCATTCAATCCAGCTATCCCCCTCCTGGGCATTTTCCCATAAGAACTGAAAGTTCATATCACAGTGATATATGTGCACCCATGTTCATAGCTGCACAATTTGTGCTAGCTAAATCCTGGAAACAACCAAGATGCCCATCAACTGCAGAGTGGATGAAAAAGAAGTGGCATTTTTATACAATGGAATATTACTCAGCTATTAAAAGGGATGATCTTGAGGCCTTCATAGGCAAATGGAGACAACTTGAGACTATCCTCATTAGTGAAATAAATAGGAATCATATTGATAAATATCATATTGTGTCTCTAGTGTAAAAAGTAAATAAGAACTACAAGTGTAATAAAACCAAATGTGTAATTGCTATTGTAAAAAAGAGAGGAAAAGGAAGTGCTCTAAGGAATATAACTGCATGTAAGTTTGAGTGTGTAAAATAGATGACCATATTGCTGAACTTTGCTGGATCTTTGAGCAAACTGTTTGTAGTCTGACTGTTTGAATATTTACTATGTACCCTTTAACTTTGTAACTTGAACAACTACATCCAAGATGATAGTACGTAATTTACAAATTATTGATTTCTTAGTGGGGCTTTTTCTCATTCTCCTTTTTCTGTCTTTCTTTTAGAATTCTGTATTATTGCTATCCTTTTTTGGTTTTTTTTTCTTCTCTATAAATAAAATTTTCAAAATATATAAAAAAAAGAAAACTTAGCAAAATTGTTCCTATTGTCTTTCTTCTCCTTTTTATTCTTCTTCCCTTTAACTCTTCATTCTCCACTTTTTTATTGTTGTTGTTAATTTTATCCTTCTTCTGTTTCTCTTTTATCCTCCTATTACTTATAATTAATAACATGGAATTTTCCTCTGAGTTACATCCCCAGTCATTTTTGTTTTACTTTCTGGGAAAGACACTAAGATGTACAGTCTGTGCTTGAACTTGTGATCCTAATTTCTCAGCCTCCCACAATGCAAGTACTACAGGAGTGCTGTGCCATAAGCATTTTTCACACACTTCTTGGTATCTCTATGTCTTTGAAGACAAGTATGCTCTTTTCCAGTAGGTACAGAGAAGAAATCTTTGGAATTGAGTATCTCATGACAAGCTTACAATAAAGCATATAACTCCTTATTATCTGGTTCAGTGGAAAATTGTAAAAGAATATCACAGAAAAAATCCTTTTTTCTCTAATTTTATTAAATGTGAAGTTAACATATTTTAGAGTAGCATGTTTTACACTTAGTCTGAAGCAGTGGTTTTTATTAGGGAACCACCTGGTGATTTTGGTTTCCTAATGTCTTTTTCCAACATCTAAAGACATTTTTAATGGCCAAAACTGGAAGTTGGAGGTATCCCTATCATTAAGTAAGTAAAGATCAAATAAGCTGCTAAGTATGTGATTTCACACAGCATATCCTTAAAACAATAACATACCACCCAAATACCAATATTACAGCTACTTTAAAATCCTGATCTAAAAAGGCAGTACCTATTAAATGTTGATATAAAGACCACATTGAGCAAACATTTAGTACTCATTAACCTTCACTAATAGGCAAAAGCTTCAAAGTACAGTGTTTTCTGAGAGTGTATAAAATAAGCAATAGAGCTAAAGCTGTCAATACTAAAACAAAAAAAATAAACATAAAAGAGAAATTGAAAAGGCAGAACTTACTGCAGGAAAAAGGTATCAAGCTGCACTGTCTCCCTCACTCTTGTCTTGCTGTGAATCTACAGAGTCACAAGTAGTATGTGTGATTCCAGAGGCCTATATGTAGATATATGCCAGTGAAATGAAACAGTAGATGCTGTGAGCTACAACAGTTGGTGAGTGACTCCATATACAAGAATCTGCTATTTCCCCTGCAGAAAATAATTGGCAAGATGACATTTTATTGAAGGGCAAATGAAACTCAAGTCTCAAAGCACCTGTGAGTTTGCTTCATGTCAGGGCTCACACTGACAGGGAGAGGGACAACCTCAGCATCAGAGAGCCAATGTCAAGTCAGAAAAAGAGACCCAACCAGCATCAGAGAGCCAATGTCAAGTCAGAAAGAGAGATCCAGAGTATTTTAGGCTGAAAACTCAGACTGCAACCACACCAAATGAGATTAAGATCAGCCTGTGGGGTTGAAAGAACCAGAATTGGTACTTGCCCAATTTCTACTGCAGCCTTGCAGGGACAGTCCATCATGGATTTGGACTCCATGTGACTTATTTGTCTACTAGTGATGGCAGAGACAGTCCCTGAATTGGACACTACTACAAAAGTATAGACCCCCAAATGATAATGTCAGACTTGAAATCAAAGAAAAATCTCTTTTTTTCTTAGCTATTGTTTTTTCCTTGATTTTGTGCTTTTATTTTGTCTTCAGTGTGAAAATTGTTTTCAGCATTTTTTGTCATTTTCTTGATTTTTGTGTTTTCCTTATTTATTTCCTTCCTGTCTTTTTCAACAGTTTCACAAAGCTTGGGCAATCTTCCTTGGTCATTGCCTCTTGTTTCTAATCATTTGCTCTTCTTTCATTTCTCTATTTTTCCTCTTATCCTAATTAAATTGTCTCCCCTTAGAGTAAAAACACACTATGAAGGGGAGATTCACTGTATGTAATTTTCTGATTTGATTTAAATTTTGTTATATAACAATAAAGTTTATACTTACATTGAAACTGGCAAAGAGTTATCATTGTTGGTCATTCTCCTGACTATGGTGGATACTTTTTTTCTAATCTACTGATTTTAATGATTTTACTGATTGTACTATGTTAGCCAAGTATTTCTTATCAGTTTCTCTTCCTTGAATGCCATCAGGAAGACTGTATCTTAGATTTAAAAAAAAAAAGATGTCACAGTCCAGTACAAAAGAACTGGGTACTTGATCAAACAGGCAGCAATGACTCATCCCTAATAAACTGAAGAGACATGATCTAGGGACAGATTAAAATCACAAACCAGATTCACCTAGAAGATACTGCTGAAAAGCAGTCATTTCATTTATAGGTTGTAGGGAGCAGCATGATAGCTTCACGGCTGCCGCTCCATCTCTCCCTCCTGTGGGCATCCAGTGCGTCGGCCTACATTTCCCAGGATCCTCTCGCCCCACCCAGGAAATGATGGCGACCCATCCGTAACTTCCCACCCCCGCTTCTTTATAAGCCAGGAACATTGTTCAATAAATGAGGCTTGATTGGGAAACTTCAACTTGCCTACGTCTCTCTCTCTTCACCCTGCCCCCACCCCATTTCCCTTCCTCTAGGGGAAAACTCACGAATTGGTCCGCAGGCTGGATCAAGTGGTGCCCAGCGTGAGGGCCCCAATATGAGGAGGTCAACGAGGGATCGTTCACAGAGGAAAAGCCGTGGCCACGGTAACCAGGGGACTCCATCCCTGTGATCTGTACAGACGACTGCCTGGCGTCTTGTCCGAATCACAGTAAGTGAACACAATTGGCATGGGTCAAGCGTTAAGTGAACACGAATTGTTCGTTGCCAGCCTTAGTAAGGCCCTCAAAGCGAGAGAGATAAGGGTTAAAACAAAAGATTTATTAAACTTGCCCCTGGTTCCCTCTGGAGGGCTCCATTGATACTAAAAGATGGAAAACATTAGGAAATACTTTAAAAATACTACTATAGAGTTTTTTGGTCCCAAAGGGGACAGGAAAAAAGTCCCGTTGACCTCTTTTGCATGTTGGACCTTAATTTCTGAGCTGCTAACCCAACGTCATGCAGATCCCCAAATTAACAAAACGCTTACTCAAGGTGAGGCTGCACTACGCTCCTCCCGCAATCCTACCCCAAAGCCGCCCTCAGACACGTCCCGTATGCCCAGCCGTCCCAGCTCTGTAATTCTTGATAGTAAAGAGCCGCTTCAAGATGGCGACTTCCCGCCACTTCCTTTGTCTGGGACACACGAGGACATTCAAAATGGCGCTGCCCTGTTTGATATTCAAAATGGCGCTGCCCTGTTTGACACTCAAAATGGTGCCGCCGGCCCCGCAGGTTGTTAAGAACCATGCTCCATTCACAGTAACTACTTTAAAGGAATTAAAAACAGCAATCACTCAATACGGCCCCACAGCTACTTTCACCCTTGCTGCTCTAGATTCCATGACTCAAAGTTAAATTATCCCAAATAAATGAAAGGACTTAGCCAAAGTCACTCTTTCTGGGGACAATTATTTGCTTTAAAAATCTAAATGTATGGACCAATGTAAAGCCATAGCTAAAAATAATGCCGCTCAATAAAACCCCTAGACCCTCCTCATGCTAGCAAAAACTGGCGACTTTAGTACAAAAGAAAAAAAGCCCAAATGCAATATGATCCTGGCCTTTTTACACAAATTAATACAGCCACCTGTAGGGCTTAAAAAAGGCTCCCTTCTGGTGGAGAGGTTGTCTCTTATCTTACTAATATTAGACAAAAACCAAAAGAGCCCTTCTCTAATTTTGTTGAGCGCCTCTTACAGGCAGCAGAGTGCTTTTTCGGCTCCCCTGAGAGTAATTCTGCCTTAATCAAACAATTGGCTTATAAAAATGCAACATCCTCCTGCCAGGCTGCAATCAGGGCACACGGAGAGGGAGGACCTCTCGGGCTGCATCCGCCTGTGCATTGATATGGGCCCAGTCTACCATCGGGGCCTAGCTATGACTGCAACTGTAAAGGAGGTTCTTCTCCCACACAAACAAGGAAGAAAAATTAATAATGGCAAATATTTTAAATGCGCATTCTCCCTCAGGGAATGGCCAACTCCCCTACATTATGCCAGGCTTTTGTGGCCACTGCCATACAACCAGTTAGAGATCATTGGCCAAATATATATATTCTTCATTATATGGATGACATCCTCTTGGCAGGCAAACATAAAGATCAAACCTTACAATGTTATCAGGCACTACAAGTCACCTTACAAAAGGCTGGACTCCAAATAGCGCCTGATAAAGTCC
>PVLA01014877.1:0-28181 GCA_004027455.1 Hydrochoerus hydrochaeris
TGAGGATGGTTGAGGTTCTCTGTGAGGGAGCCCTATTCCTTACCTTGAGCATTGCTTCCTGGCTCCAGTGCAGATCCCTCCATGTTCTGTCACAGGTCCTTCATCCTACTGCTGCAGAGTTTCTAGCTTCTTTGCACTTTCAAAATGCAGATCCTTGATACAGACTTGCATGAGACATTGTCATGGGCTCCAGGCCTCCATTTGGACTCATAGAGGACACTGCCATGGGCTCTAGGTTTTCAGCTGGACTCATACATGACATTGCTGTGGGATCCAGACCTCATCTGGATTCTTTGTGTCTCTAACATATGGACAGATCTCCAGAACTATTCTACACTTGACTATTTGGGAGAATACTATAAAATAATCCTGTAAAGTACACATCCTGTATTAAATCTTTTAGCTTATAAACCCTAACTACAACAGTCTCCCTAGAGAGCTGCACTTTCAGGAAAGATGATGCAAAGATGGGAGAATGGCAAATTTAGGGGCCCTGAGGGTATGGTGGAATTCAGCATATTTTTGGATAGAGAAAAAACACATTCATTGGAGATAATTGTGAGAAATTGTAATAATTGTGATTAAGAATAACATTGGTCAGAATTGAGATCAGAGTTCAGAATATATGATAAGAGAATACAAGAATGTATTTTCTGATTGTCATCATTGACATAGACTATAATTTTATGTATGGAAATATTTTACTTTAACTTGCTATGCACTAAGGAATTTTGCTGTGATGTTTTAGTATTGTTTATGAACTATTAATCATTGTTACTATATTAGCTGGAAGGATTTTCTTTACATTTGAACTGAATAACACATGGAGAGTATGACTCTTTTCAACATATTTCTTAATCTTTAGATTTTCTAAAATAATGAAGATGACTTTAACTTATATTTCTCCATTGAATTATAATAATAATTTTCATAATCTCTATGGCATACACTTCCTATCCAACTGAAATCAATTAAGGGATAAATAAATAGAATATCAAAATCATCTAGAAGCATTTTACACTGAATTACTGTCTTGTTTAAATACTTCTTGATACAGGCACCCATTAATGACATTCCTTTTTCCTTGAGCACATGTTTCTGATAAAAACAAGGGCTATATTGATTTGCTGTAATTTATTTTCTCCTAGGAATTTTGTCTTGACAGTGTGAGAAAATTAATTGGAATTAATGGCATTTGCACAGCTAGTTAAAGTCACTCTTCCAAAAGTCAAATCAATTCCTTCAATCAGAGTGACAGAGCTTTGCTTACTTGTTATAGTCTGAATGTTAATGTTCCCTGGATGAATCAGAGTCCCTGTAAATATCACCCACAGAATATAGTAACTATTTGCATAGGCCAGGAATTTTTCTGGCCTCAGCAATTTATAAAACATTATTTATATATACTGTATTTTACTTAAATGCAATAAAGCACATTTTATATGTTTCTTATATATGACATCTGTAAAATTTCTTTCAATGCTTGACACCCACATGCATAAATCCTCAGGATAATTGATAGGTCAAGTTCATATGATGATGGAAGAGGCAAAGGGTTAGCAATCACTGGTCACACCTGACAAAAATTTGATGTTTCATTTGTATTATCTGGTTTATTACATTCTGTTCTTTTCTTTTTCATATCAAATATATATATATATGTTCATTAAAGCCTGATTATGTCAATCAAAAGAAATTCATATTTCTGAAGGAATGTATAGATCAGTGCATCATTTTTTCATGCTGATGATTTTTTTCAATGCAATGGGAAGACAGCATTAAGTATGCAAGCAAAGTGATGGGGAGGAAGACCTGTGCATTCATTCCCCCACTGCAGCAGAAAATATAATTCAACATGCCAGAGAAGAGAGCAGTATAATGGAGGTGTAAAGATAAAACATGGTAGTATTTACAATAAGCTATATGAATATTTGAAATAAGTCACAGAAGGAACACATATTTCCATGTTTAATGTAAGTAGCATGAATTTGCTCTATGATGGTATAAACATCAACATTTGTTGAATATCCATAGCCATGTTTCTGTGTTACCAGTCTTTTTGGCAGCGATGAATCCTCTCTTGGCCTGGCCACTGAGCCCAGCCATACCTCTGGTGTCTCTGTAAACTTTGATCTCTTAACACTAAGCTCCTTGCTTTGAATATTTATGGAGTTCCTTGATTCCTTCCAGTGACTTCTCTGACTCTGACAAAGAACTCATAGACCCATATATGTGCAGACCTGGAATTCAGCTGACTGTCGCATAATGAGCCAGTCAAGCCTCAGAGGACAAAATATGATGGATGGGTCTGTCACATACTCTGCAGGCTCCTAAGCAGGACCTCATTGTTCACAGAGTGAACTCAACAGAACATTTTTCATTGTCTTTCCTTACCTTGTTTTCATCCTTTTAGTTTCTTAGTCCCTTACTTTTACTCTCTGGAACTAGTTTTATAATTGATTTGTCTCCCCACAAGACCTCACTTCATAATCTATGTTTATATAACACAGGCTGTATAGTTATATGTATATGATGAAATAATTCTGAAATGAAGTAAAAAAAAACATAAAATATAGTGCAAGATAATGAAAATTTAAAAGCTGATTGAGGAAACCAATCCAATATTTAAAACCACACTGAACCATTAAATTTTGTCGAAGTGGGAGAGGAATGGTCTTCCCTAATACATGGGTCTTTTTCTTCTACTATTTTAGAATTTAGTAAAATTGATGATGATCATATTACTGGTGCATATATTAGACTGATTAATAAAAAAGAAAAAGCATTAAGCATTTTGTGATCAGCTCATCTACAATTATTGCATGTATTAATAAAATGTGAATACAATCTTGTTCACAGATCTTTTTATGATGTTTCTTAAATTAAAATTAATTTTTATTGCAAAGCAAAATATGCACATAGTAAACATATGCTGACATGGAACTGAATGTCTAACATGTACCTGTGTCTAACAAATGGTTATTTAAATTAAAAATTTATGACTAAATATATACAATTTGCCTAATAATGGTAGTCTATCTTATTGCTCTTCCAATTGCCTTGATCAGTTGACTAAATTTGGCAAACTGGGTAAGTTCATAGGATTTTGTGAAACTTTCTTCTGTTTTTACCTCTTCCTGATATTTACAATGAGCAATCAGAGACATAAGGGATATTTTTTCCTTAGGAATAATAATGAATCTGTTCATTAGTGGAAAAAACCTTTCACTTTTTAAGCCAAGATGGTCAGAAAAAATAGCTGCTCTGTTTTTATCCAAAGGAGTAAAACCTGAAACAGGAGTCAAAAATCAAAATCCATAGAACCATTAAAAAAGGAAAATCAGTTCTCCATATGAATTCATTTCATGGGTTCATACTTTGGTACTACAGATTTTTTTTGGAGATTTGAGATCACACAGCATTTTTTTTGGAGGTTTGAGATTTTGGAGGGTTATCTATACCCATTTAGAAGAAAAAGACTAAAGAAAACAAGAAAAATAGCAACAACATATTAACCTCTCCAAGCCCTGTGATATACCAATGAAAATGATCAATGAAATAGAATAGTAGTAAAGATAATTTTTAGGTGAATAAACATGTAGTGAAGCTACTAAGACAGAACTACAAATTCTTATCTAGTTCCCTGTTCATGGCTCCTTAAATTTTTTTTAAAGCAGAACTACATGTTTGCAAGGCAGGTGTTTATGCCGCTGAGCTAATTCCCTGGCCCTCCTTAAATTTTTTTACAGCTTCCCAGAAGAACAGGAAGAAGCATAAGAACAGTCTTTTCTTAATGATATAAAAAAAATAATAAAAAGACAGCCATTACATGAAGAATAAAGAAAAACTCAGGTTTAAATTTTATTATATAGTAACAGTTATTTAGATATAGGAAATTTGAGAGTGATTAGGACATAATTAGCATTAACATCATTAGGAAAAAGCCATTTAAGCCCTTTCTGTCTTGTGATGATATGGGAAGTTCTTGCTGACACCAGTGCCTTAAGCTTAAATTTCCCAGCGTCCACAAATGAGAGCAAGTGAATATCACCTCTGTGTTTACTGTGAAGTTTCAGGTGTTCTGTTAAAGTAGCATTAATGAATTGAAATACAGGTCTCATTTCTTTTACCAAGAGGTCAATAAAAACTTATTTCTTAATATGCAGCTTTTAACATGGAGTGCATTCATTTTGATTTTGGAAACAGGGTAACTTATGGAAAAAATTGCTTGAGAAAGTGTAAGAATAGCAAATCATTTTGGGATATACATGGGTGATTTTCACTTGGGAAGTGAAAACTAGGTGGCTCCAAACCAGTTTTTCATAACTTCTTTTGATTTGGATCCTAGGGCTGCACTAACGAAGAAAGGAGAGAAAAAATGGTTTAGGTGTTTTTAGGTAGCAGACTGTAAAAATGCTGAGGTATAATAGAGTCTTGGGATGTGCTGGAGTGAGTGAATTTAAAGTTGTTATTCTTTAAGGAGACCTAGTAAGCTGAAAGGAGAGCTCTTTTGATAAATAAACCTTAGAAAATAGGCTTGTTCTCTCACAAAAATGATAAATTACAGGGCAGAAATCTGCACTCAAATATATCCATGGTAGGAACAGGGACTGAGCATGTCTAGTCATTTGCTTATACACAATCCCTCCTGTGTTTCAAGGGAAACTGTTTGCATAGAAAATGCTTCTTCACTGCAGTTCAAAGGCACAAAGCAGGGAAGGGGATAGAGTTGGGTTTGACTGAAATGCTATATTCCCCTCAAAGAATCCATGGACTACTTTGGCTGAGGAACTACATTTTCTATTGCACTTCATATGGTATTACCATTTTCACCTTTCCCTGAAGAGTGACCAAAAGGATATGAATATAATCATATGCACCTGTCATACCACATCACTAAGGCATGAGACATAGATGCCATGGAGGAAGGAATTAATTTCTGGGGAAGGCTAGGCCTTCTTTGGTCTCAGATGACTGCTGAGTAAATTATGAACTGACTTCAGTGCATCATGAAGGAGTGAGACGGATATTTGTTCTCCACTCTTCAGTCTGAGTCAGCTGGTTGTATAGACTGTGCATTGTACAACATCAAGAAGACTTTATTCTCACTCAAACTATACTGTCAGTTACTGCAGTTGCATATTAAAGATACATAGAAGAGGCTTTGGAGTGCAGCAATTGCTTACCAGGTGTCCATTGTCCAGCACTGATCAAGGTTATCTGTTGAATGAAGGCTCTCCTTGTCTGCCAACAAGTGACATGATGTTGGTGGAGATAAGCTCATTCCCCATTTGGTAGAGAATGTCTATCACCTCAAACTTCTGCAATATTAACAGAAATCAGGCTGCTAGTTTTCCTACTGCACATAAGTAGTCTAAACTGAAGAGTATTTGATGCAAAAAACCAGAATGTTGAAACTGGCTTACAAGATTAAATCTACAATTATTTTATATAAAGAGAAAGCAGTATCACAAGCTTGTGTTACCATCTATACCATGGTCCAATGAAAATAAGATGTACAACTCATGCAACAGGAATACATTTATTACTACTGAAAATTTATAGGAAGGTTTGCTGATGTTTTCAGAAATGCCATGGTCAACAACTACTGTTCATATTAACATCAGAAACATCATATATTTGAAAGGTAAGTAGTTTAAGAATTAATGGAGTTAATCAATTATTCATATAGTTTATTAGGATAGACTGATGCTTGGTTTTTATATTTGAGAAGGAGATGCTTGGAGTTTAAATTACACATGATCAAAGGCTAAGCAATGCAGAGATTAAACCCTTCAATCCTGCCTATACATTGAGTTTGGCTATAAAGTATTTTATTTAAAAATACTAAAACAGATAAAGAGAGATGTTTTCATAAATCAAGCACTATGAAGAACTTTGATAAAGAAGTAATGGAAGAATTAGCTTCTCCTCTAATTTGTAAGAAACTAAAACAGAAGTAAAATCCACAAGAATGAGAGTTGATAATGCAAGAAGCCACATGGTTTTGTGATTGTAATTCAGCAAATATGCAGTGAATATTTATATACATGAAAGTTGGTAAAGAAGGACCTAGGAGCTCAGATTATTAAAATGAATTGTTAAGGACGCTCACTTTTTAAGAATTCACATTTTTCAGAAGAATAAAAAAGACATGGTATGAAGAATTTCACTTATCTTTGATGTTTGTACTGCTGTTATAATTGAGATATGACTTCCAGCACTAGGAAGGACTTTCAGTTTCAGAAGTACAACATTGAAGATAGTCTTTTAAACTCACCAGGAAGATAAAAATGAATTAAAGAAATCTTTATTACCTAGGATCATGACAAACCACACTTTATCTCAATGAGGATTTTTATTTTTAGTTTCAGTACTGGATACCAAAAGTGCAGAATTCTCCAGTGTACCATGTGTGGAATTATCTCAGTGTGAATATATGTGTGCATCTCACCTAGCTTTTAGCAGTGTGCAGGAGCTGTTACTATGTTATCACTCAATCATTACTTCTTGTGTACGCCCTAGAAGAAAGATCTATCTTCATGATTTTAAATAAGGATTAATTTGATTGGATTTTTAAAAATATTATATACATGGAATCATGTGATGCATATTTCTTTTCTTCTTAATTGACCAATAAAATGTCATATATATGTCTGTAGTGGAAGGAGTATGTCTGGTTAATTAATGGATACATCATCCTACATAATTATCACCAGATATTGTTTTATATTTAGTTCCTGCATTTTAAATTATTTGTGGTTCATCCATGTTTTTCTGTTTGCATAGTTAAATTTTATTGATTAAAGCATATTAGTATCTGATATATCAAAATGAATTTAAACATTTTATGATTGATATTAATATTGTCTTCAGTTGGTTATTAGATACATTTGTGTATCTTTTGTTGCATATATGTGGACAAATATTTTATCTGAATTTTAATCTATAGCACACATTTTGTAATGCAGAAGACTTTTCCAGATGGTGAAAATAAATTTTTTTATAAAAATCTGACAACGTGTGAAAATTCTCATTGGTTATAAACTTTTCATTGAATGTCTTAACAAAACACTATACAAAAGAAGACTGATAAGCAAGAATAATATTTTCCTTAGAGTTCTGAGGCTAGGAAGGACAAAATAAAGTCATTATCAAGTTGATACATGATGATGGTTTGCCCTGGTTCATTCATGTGGCTATACCTTCATGAGGGAGGTACAAAAAGGGAGCAAGGACCCCATTAGGGCCTCTTTTACAAAAGCAATAATACCATTAGGAGAACCCCATTCTCACAATCATACCCCAAGCCACTCTCATGTCTATGTCTCCCCACAGAATCACCTTGGTAGGTAGAATTCCAGCATATGAATTTTTACTGGAGAGGGAAAATGCAGGCTACAAACATTCGTATCATAGCAGTTGTTTTAACTTATACTATTTTTTAATCTATAAAACTATTTCATTGTGTTTTTTCTTTGTATTTTTATTATAAATGTGCTAGAGTAACTTATTATACATTTATTGACATTATAGAAATCTTTTCTGACCATATGCTTTGCTTCTTTAAGTCACTTTGTCATATATTTTTGCTTGTATTTTACATGATTTTGAGTTCTTTATATGCTTGTGGTATTAGCCTAATTATACTCTTATATTAGAGTTATTTTTACCATCCTGAAGTTCCCTTTTCTATTACATAATTTAATCCACAGAAAATGTTATTATTAATATGTTCCATTTAACATTTTTCAATTTATTTGTGTATAGAATTTTAATCCCATTTAAGAAAATGTTTCCTCATATTACAAAGATAACAAAAGAGTACTAGGTCTATGTGTTCTACCCGTATATGAAAAACGGAATGTCAAAGAAGGTTTGAGAAAAAGTCCAAGAAGGGAGTCTGAATAAAATAGAGCCCAAGTATGAACTGATTGGAACCTGAAGATATTCTACTAAAAGAGAATATTAGGAACCAAGGTGGAGGCAAAATCTCAATTAGAGCAAGAAGTTTTAATTGAGAAATTCACAGTCAGAAAATTAGCAATAGCATTTGTGGTAGATTAAATGATCAACTTGTAACAATCTGTAGAATTGAATCAGTGCAGTGCTGGGTGTGCAAGGTCCACCTGAGAACTGTTGCCAACACCATAAAAAGAGAACTGGAGGGAAGATGGTGTGCTGATGATTCTCCTGGAGAAGCTTGTCAAGCTGATTTTCCTGATAAGAACTCAGCTGTTCTCATGGTTAGAGGAGCTTCATTCCTCACTGTCAGAAGACACCCGTGGTTCTCTTTAGGGAGCTCTGGTACTTACTTTGCATGTCACTTTTTATGTCTAATGAAGCTTCTTCACACTGCTGGCACAGGTCTTTCATCCTGCTGGCACAAACTTTCTGGTTTCCATACCACTGATCTTTGGGCCTTCCCAGTGCAGATCCTTGATACAGACTTGCATGATATGTTGTGGGCTCTAGACCTCCAGTTGCACTCATGGAGGACATCGTCATGGGATTCTTTGGGTCTCTGGTGTGTGGACAGCTCTCTCACACTCTTTTGCATTTGACTCTTTGGTTGAATATTATAAAATCTTATAAATTATGTGTCCTGTATTAAATCTTTCCTCTTATAAACCCTGACTACGACAGCATACTTATGTCATGGTGTTACTTCACTGGGGACCTGAATTCCATGGAGAAAAAGATAGGAATTTGGTGATAACATTAGATGAGTCAGTTCCCTATAGGCAACCAGTCAAGAAAGGAGATTAATTAACTAGTTAGCTACTAATCTTCAGCTAACAATAAATCTGAAATCCCAGTGAATTAGAAGTATCAACTGATGATGCCTGAATATTTATTGCCTTAAGTTTTTATATTTTTGGATAAAAATGAATTAAACTTTTGTGTACAATGAGGAAAAGAGAATTTAGGAAATTAGATCCAGGTAAACACTTGCAGAAAATTTGGAAAGATAAGGAAGGCCAGGTTAGATACTCATGCCATTTGCATATGCTTCTTTAAGAGTTAGTACCCAGAATCCAGTTTCAAGGGGGAAGTATTTTCCATTGGTGAAATAAGGCTACAAATATGTGCGTACACTCATAACATCAGAGTCAGATGAGTAGCTAAAAAAGCAGCATAACCTAACAGTACTTGGGGTACAGCTCAAAGAAGAGAATTTCTCTGGCATCCAGAAGGCCCTGTGCTCTATCATTCCCTAGCACTACAAGTAAACAAATGAATGAATAAAATAAATGAAAATTAAACAACCCCAAAACACATTTTTTCTGTTTATAAGCCATCATGACTTAGCTGTAAAACTCTGCCTACTTAAATTGTGTGGTATTATCTCTTGTCTAAATGTTTCTAATAGCCAGGGTGAATCTGTCACCATTTATCAGTTACTTTCTATCAATTTTTACTAAAATTCTCCATTTTTATGTTAGATTATAAACTAGGATCCTTTGTGTATATTAAACTATGTACCAAAAGCTTCCCTTTTGGTAATCTAGGAATGCACAGCAAATTTTATTTCACCACAAATTTATGCCACTTGTACCTCTTTCTTTGCAAGGAACATTGGTTTGGAGTCAAACAGCTAAAGCTTTCTAAAGCCTTCTGCATATGTCTACCCACAGATATTGCTTTTCTTGTTCTTTTTATATAAAATGCTTCAATGTAATGGTACAGTTTTGTATGACTATTAACTTTGCATCTTTTTGTTCTGCATTTCTGGAAATTATAGTGCTTAAAATACATGCAAAAATGAATTCAGAAATATTGGCTCCCACAGCCATTTTGGAGAATGTAAATACCACTTTCCATTAGGTAGGAACATAATTTTTTTAAACCTCATTTTAATGTTTAAGCCCCCAAAATATTGAAATGGGCAGCTATGTGAGCAGCTTTCATTTTCTCTCTCTCTGGAGTAAAGCACTAATGCTGTATTTAGTGGAAACTATTCCAGATGGTTTACAGATGTGTTTACACTAATGACATTTCCATTAAAAAGAATATTGAAATGATAACTTAAGATCAAATTAATAAAGCATTGAGAGTTAATGACCATCTGATTGGGATGCTTAATTTGCTGTATACTTTTTCTTCCTGAGTATAATCAAGTAGTTTTCTGAATCTTATTACACATCAGGCCCATTAAGTAATGTAAGATTCATAGACTCCAATGTGTTTCTTTTTATGAGACATAAAGGGTATAAAAATCTACATAAAATGTAGAAAAGATTAAAAGCTAGAAAAACCTAATTTCCTAATTACTGTCATGTGTAGTAAATATCCCTGGGATTTAAAGTAAGCTTTGCATTAAGGGAAGGTTTGATTGAAACTGATGGAATTGTAAGTATGCAGAGGACCCAAAATTATTAACTAATAACTTTATAGATGTTGATTCCTAGTATTAAAAATATTGATCACCCAAGTGCTATGAGGATAACAAATATATGCAAATATGAAGATACAGTAATTGTAGCAATATGAGTTTTAAAATAAGAATGCTCTGAGACAGTTTTATTCTTTTATCTTCAATTGGGTATATATGATCATTTTCTTCTGTAAGAAAAATAATATTCATGTACAATCTAGTGGATTTTCATATCATGAGATGTGTAAAAATACCTGACCTAATGTATGTGGATCAGAATCTCCGCATTTATGTGAGTTTTTTCTTTCATAATGAATGTGTAGGTAATTGGAAGCCAATAACAGATTTGTGCCAAGGAAGTAATTAAAGTCAAAATATCAGGCCATGTTTAGTAACTTGTCTCGGGCAGAGGAAACATTAAATCATACTGAAATAATCAGAAAATAGTGTAAGCTATAATGACAAATTTCTTAGAAATAAGATGTGAAATGATGAAATTGCAATACTTGACTAAGATATTTGAGAAAAGAATTGACAAGTTTTCTTTCTTGTTGTCATTTTAATCCAGAAGCCTAATATTGACATTATAATGATAAAAGATACCATTATAAAATAAATTATGAGAAGATATAGGATTTTTCTTTCATTTTCTTCTTTTGTATAAAGTGAGTCACTCTCAGAAAAGACAGTTGCATTAATTTTTTTCATTTTCATGCTTTTTCTGGATATCTCCACCAAATTATAAAAATGTTCAGTGAATAAACTTATATTTTTTCTTTGAGAAGCTAGAAATTTTTAGAATAGTCACAGAGGCTACATCTTAAATTTACTTTCCCTAATCAACACTGTCTGATTCTCATGTTCTACTGTTTTCTCTTTCAGCAAAAAGTGGTTCCTGCTGTTCTCTCTATAAAAAGACTGATCCTCTGGGGGCAGCATTTGCTACCAGCTCTTCGTGTTCTCCTCTACTAAAGAAATCATGAAGCAATATCAATCCATACAACACTGCTTTCAGAAAACAGTGTTGCCTAAATATAATCACATAATCATGGATACCATCAGTTTTTTCAACCAAAACAAGCTCTTTGCTATTATTAAGCTTTTAGAATTTCACATCATTCTTTGTAGCACTTATGTTTCAATATAAATTCACATTTATTTCGTTTCCCATTAACACTCCCTGCAATCATTCAGTAATAATGTTTTCAGTCTTCTCTGCTCATTGAATATCTATTACTATTTATGCATCTCTGGAGATAGTAGCTTGCATTCTTACTAGAATCATATTTTATTAATTTGGACTGAGTTTTGACACTTTTGTCTCTACTTCAATTATATTTCTCTAATTTATGTTTTCTTAACAGTTTAAAAATATTACTGATAGGGCCCAGAGATATAGCTCAGCAGCCTGCCACCTGCCTGGTAAGTGAAATGGACTATTTGATTCCTGGTTCAAAAACAAGAAAAAATAAACCAAAAAAGCACTCATTCCATGCATTATCCCATCTGTATCATGCTAGTGCCACTTAAGACTAAAGAGAAACCAACATGTAGAGGTGTCCTGGATAATATTATCTTTACTTGTCATCTTTTGTCTTTAGCAAGTAGCAGATAAAATGGGTTTGTACTTTAGTGCTATGTGAGAAAATATTGATCAAAAAAGTACAGATGGAAAGATAAATGTAGTTAATGTTCCAATAAATTGTAGCTCATAATAATAATAATGCTACTAATAGCAGATTGACTAAGGTCATAATATGAGACCAGTCATTTTCAAGTGCTTTGTATGTACTAATTTAGTAGGACTCTCAATACATCTGTGTGTTGGTGACACTCCCATTTTTGGAGATAGGTAGACTGAGCTGCTGAGAGATTTAATAACTTCTCAAAAGTCACACAGACAGCTGTTAGAAAAGCAGAGTCTATTTGCTTAACATAGTTCTTTCATTGTGGTGTACATTCGTAAATGTATTCTTATTTTATGTTTTGAAAATTTTAAAATATAGCCAAAACTGAAATTTACTTCCTATACTATGATATATGGAAAAATAAGAACTGATGACATCTGTCCTAGTAGGATACTGTTTTTGTTGTCTTTGATTTCTGCATAGGTCATATAAATCTTCTCTGGGCTTTGCCTCTATCTCTACATTTGCATGTGAATCCTCCATTTTCTGTTTGAATTCTTTTCTGACAACAAAATTACATTTTCCATGTTTAATTTTAAAAAGTTACTTACAATTAGTACATCTCAATGATCTTTCTAATGATACCATTAGGTATGAATACAAAGTATTATAAATAAGAAAATGTTTGATGGCTCATTTATTACAATAGAGTAGTCATAAACAACAAGATACCTTTCTCATTATATGCTGAATATAAACACAAATTCTATTAAATGAGAATTTTGTCACAATTTAACATTCATGGAACTCAGTAGACTTTATGTTCTTCTCCTTTTTCAAATCACTTTATTTATTCTGTAGGTGGTATAAAAACAATACTTTGAGTACATCCATCATTTATGAGTAGTTGCTAAGGTGTTGGTATTCTATAGATAAAGCATGTGTGAAAAGCTTATATTATTTTCTTCAAGTATTTTGTGACATATATCCTAATTTGGATCAATTATTAAAGAATATTTTATAGTAGTATACCTCATGGATTTTTGTATTAGGAAAAAATCCTCCAGTATTTTGGCATTTATCAGGATAAATCAGTTTAGGAGAAATGAACACTCATTATACAAGATAGAAATACCACAGAATATGATCATCAAATAGAATTAGATTATGTTAACATCTGGGAATATGCCAACCTCTAATCATCAACATCCAATACATTTTAGATTTCTTGTCATCACTCTCATTTTTAACCAATTTTAAACTCAATTTTGTGGCTTACCAAAGTAGACAAGTGTGAAATGGATTTTTCATAAAAAGAGATTCTGAGTGAGTAACAATGCTGAATGAGAGTGGTGCTTTTCTAGGTTTTGACTTTACTATGTGGCCCCTGTTTTTCATGATAGAGATTTGTGTGTCCTACTTTTTCTGAGCTCTCAGCTACCTGCATCCTCAACTGCTGAAAGTTATGCAGAGACAAGACTAATCTCAGGCTAAAGAAAATGGGTGAATGTTAACCTCTGAATATGTGCACATGTGTATATGAACACACATATGTACACACATCGGACTGTAATCTGAGTGAACAATGAAATTTCTACTGTCTCTGAGGATTCTGATATTAGGGCAATAGATATACCTGAAATGATTTATTTTGAATTATTTCTGGTGGGACGTATGCAGAGTGGTTAAGTTGTTCCAGGTGTATGCATAATTACTAAGTGTACAGGACTTTTATGAAGAGTATGTACATTCATATTCTGTTTTCTTTTTGTTGAGAGTGTGGTAAAATTTTTTATTAATTTTTTTTATTTAAAGAGAAAAAAAGAAAATTTAGAAATATTGCACAATTTCAAGAAAAGACAAATAGTAAGAAAACATTAGTTGATATGTTACATATTGTTTTAGAAATAGTTATTCAAGTTACAGAATTAAAGCACACAAAGTGGACACTAAAGCAGTGAGAGTGCAAACAGATTTGTTCAAGAATCCAACAAGAACCTAGAAATATGGTCATCAATCCCACACATCTAAACATACATGCAGCTATATCTTTTATAGCGCTTCCTATTTCCTCTTTTTTTACAATAGCAATTATACATTTTTTAAAGTTTATTTAAAGAGAAGAAAAAACAACAGAAAAAAGGGTAGCAACAATAGAGAATTCTAAAAGAAAGAAAGAAAAAGGAGAATGAAAAAAAGCTCCACTAAGAAATCAATAATTTATAAATTAACTATAAATTAAATTAACTATAAATTGACGTAGATGCTGTGTATTCTGAGGTTCTGAAGGTTTTTTATCATGAACATGTGTTGGACTTTGTCAAAAGCTTTTTCTGCATCTATTGAGATGATCATGTGGTTTTTGTTTTTGGCTCTGTTGATGTGGTGTATTACATTTGTTGATTTGTGTATGTTAAACCATCCCTGCATTCCTGGAATGAACCCCACTTGGTCATGATGTATAATCTTCTTGATGATTTGCTGCATTCTATTTGCCAGTATTTTGTTGAGAATCTTTGCATCAATGTTCATTAGTGAGATTGGCCTATAGTTCTCTTTTTTGGTTGCATCTTTCTCTGCTTTTGGTATCAGAGTAATACTTGCCTCCAGGAATGATTTAGGGAGGATTGCTTTTTTCTATTTCATTGAAGAGTTTAAGGAGTACTGGCATCAAATGTTCTCTAAATTTCTTGTAGAATTCAGCTGTGAATCCATCAGGACCTGGACTTTTCTTTGTTGGTAAGTTTTTAATTACATTTTCAATTTCAATAGCTGATATTGGGTTGTTCAAATTTGCTATATCTTCTTGATTGAGCTTTGGTAGTTCATAAGTTTCTACAAATCTGTCCATTTCATCTGCGTTTTCCACTCTATGTGAGTAGAGATTTTCAAAGTAGGTATTCATGATCTTTTGCATTTCCATGGGATCTGTAGCAATTTCTCCCTTTTCAGTTCTTATTGCACGAAATTGGGTTTTTTCTTTCTTTCTCTTGATAAGGTTACCTAGGGGTTTGTCAATTTTGTTGATTTTCTCAAAAAACCAGCTTTTTGATTCATTAATTCTTTGTATTTTTTTTACTTTCAATTGCATTGATTTCTGCTCTAATCTTTACAATTTCCTCTCTTCTATGAGCTTTGGGTTTAGCTTGCTCTTCTTTTTCTAGAAGCTTGAGATGGAGAAATAGGTTGTTTATTTGTGCTCATTCTGTTTTCTTGATATGACATTTTAATGCTCTGTATTTCCCTCTAAAGACTGATTTCATTGCATCCCACAGATTACAGTATGTTGTTTCTATATTTTCTTTGAATTGTAGTTGTTGTTTTATTTCTTCTTTAATTTCATCTGTAGCCCACTGGTTGTTTAAAAGGCTGTTATTTAATTTTCATGCATTTATGCAGGTTTTACAATTTCTTTTGCCATTAATTTCAAATTTCAGTGCACTATGGTCAGATATTATGCATGGTATGATTTCAATACCTTTGCATTTACTGAAGAATGTTTTATGCGATAATATATCGTCTATTTTGGAGAATGTCCCATGTGCAGCTGAGAAGAATGTGTATTCTGATGTGGTTGGGTGGAACACTCTGTAAACATCTACTAAGTCCAATTGCTCACAGGTATGATTCAGTGCTGTTATTTCTTTGCTGACTTTTTGTCTAGATCTCTTTGTGACAATGGGCTGTTAAGATCTCCTGCTATAATTGTGTTCTTGTGTATTTGGTTTTTCATGTCCATTAGTATCTGTCTTATATAATTGGGTGCTCCTATATTTGGCACATATATATTTATAATTATTAGTTCTTCCTCTTGAATTTTACTACTAACAAGTATGTCATGACCTTCTCTATCTCTTTTAATCATTTTAGGTTTGAAGTTTATGTTGTCTGCAAATAGAATAGCTACCTCTGCTTTTTTCTGGGTTCCTATTGCATGGAATACTGTTTTCCATCCTTTGACTTTTAATCTATGAGTTTCCTTTTGGGTCAGGTGTGTTTCTTGTATAAAGCATATTGTGGGGTCCTCTTTCTTGATCCATTCTGTCAATCTATTTCTTTTTATATGTGAATTGAGGCCATTTATATTTATGGATAGCACTGGTATGTACTGGCTTGACTTTGCCATGTTACATTCCAGTTGTTTCTTTCTGCTTTTCCACTTATTTAATTGCTTATCCTACCTGGACGTTTCTTTCTGTTGTTGCTTTGGAGATTGTGGTCATTTTTATCTCTGTCTGGTATGTCCTTCACTACTCTTTCTAGGGTTGGTTTTGTGGACATGAATTTTTTCAGTTGTTCTTTGTCATGGAAGTATCTTGTTTCTCAATTGAATTTGAATGAAAGTTTTGTTGGGTACATCAGTCTGGTTTGAAGATTGTTTTCTTTCAGGGCTTGAAATACCTCACTCCAAGCTCTTCTTGACTTGAGTGTTTGTGCTGAAAAGTCTGCCATGATTCTGTTGGGCTTTCCCTGATAGGTGAGTTTGGTCTTTTCTCTGACAGCTTTTAATATTCTGTTTTTATGCTGTATGTCTGAGATCTTAATTATTATGTGTCTAGGTGTGGATTTATGTTGATTGTGACTGGTGTTCTTTATGCCTCACTTATCTGCATATCAGATTCTTTCCCCATGCTTGGGAAATTTTCTGCTATCATTTCTGTAAATACTTTATTTATGTCATTTGCCTGCACTCCTGTATCTTCACTAATGCCCATTATTCTTATATTGCTGCTCTTGGCATCATCATGGAGCTTCTGTATTGTCATTTCATGCTGCTTTGTTATTTTTAAAAGTTCTATCCTTTCCTGATCACTAACTGTGATCCTGTCCTCAATGTCCAAAATCCTATATTCAGCTTCATTTAGGCAGTTTTGCACACTTTCAAGAGAATTTTTTGTTTCTTGGATGTCTCTTTGTGTTTGTTTCATGAATTCTGCTTGTTCTCTATATTGTTCATTCAAAGTTTCAATCAGTTTCCCATGCTCATGTACTTTTTTCTACAGTTTTTCTTTAGCTGCATTCAACAACTCCTTTACTAAAGTTGTTATTTCTATCTTTACATGGGAGACTACTTCTTATTTGATTTCCTCTATAGCCTGATGCAGTTGTTTTTTTATTTCACTGCCTATCTTTTCAGTGATTTCCAGTGTGTTACTTTTGGGGTCCTCTATTTCAATGTCTCCTATACTTGCTTCTGGTGAACTATATGTTTGAGCCTGCATTTTGCTTTTTTGTTTTGTCATTTTTACTCTGCCTGGTGTTTTCTAAGTGTAGGAGGGGAATCACACACACTTTTTTCAGACACACCAAAGTCTTACATTCAGTTGGAGGGGGTTTTACTACTGGCCCTATTTATCCCCTGTACACCTCTATTTTAGGGGTATACTCACCACATTGATACAGTCAATCCAATGTAGTACAAAATCTACCACCTGGGAGCAAAGTTTCACATTTTCTCACACTAACTGCATACCAATGAGATCTTCTGATGTTCCAGATTGTAGGGTGGGCCCATCTGTAGCAGTCCAAGGCAGTTTTTAGTCTTGGGTGGGCCTCCTTGATGTTCCTGGTGGCAGGGCAGGCCCACAGTGGAGGTTCCAGGTAGCCTACTACTAAGGCCAGTTTGTGCTGAGTTCCAGGTGGCAGGGCAGGCCTTTAGTGGAGCTTCCAGGCAGCTTACCCCTGATGTAGGCTTTTGCTGAGTTCCCAGTAGCAGGGCAGGCCCACAGTGGAGGTTCTGGGCATCCTATGCCTGATGCAGGCTTCTGTTACATTCCTGGGGGAATGGTGGGCCCACAGGGGAGGTTCTGGGCTGCCTACTCCTGATGCAGCCTTCTGCTATGTTCCTGGTGGCATCCAGGCCCACGGTGGAGGTTCTGGGCAGCCTATGCCTGATGCAGGCTTCTGCTAACTTCCTGGTGGCAGGGCAGGCCCACGGTGGAGGTTCTGGGCAGCTTACCCCTGATGCAGGCTTCCGCTGCATTCCTGGTGGCAGGGCCAGGGGTGTTATTTAATTGTGTAGTTTAAACATCCTTGTACAGGGAATAATTCTAAAGTTTTTCTTTTTTTTGGTATTGGGAAATGACCTTGCACTTACCAGGTAAGCTCTTGAGCCGCTGAGCCTAAGCCCCTAAGGAATAATTCTATTAGAATACAAAAAATGGGATTGCTGTTTCACAAGGTGGGAATTAACTCAATAATTTCATGGCCACTACTAAATTGGCAATAAGATATCAAAACCTTATGATGACTCAAAATCAGCCATTTAATTTTCATTTCAAATTCATAAATCTGAGTGTTTATTTATTCCATTTTTGATAAACATGATTAGTAGAGAAAGAAAAGCAGATTTTTTACAGGAATAATCCTGGAATCTCAGGGTTTCATAACATATGGGTGACAGGAAGATAAATTTTTCCTTAGTGATAGAGATTACAATCACATTTTTCTTCATATGGGAGAGATTCTGTCCTTTTTCTCCTATGTGCATTCTGTGTGTGTGTGTGTGTGTGTGCATGTGTGTGTGTTTATGTGTGTGTGTGTTTCCCCCTTTGGTCCTGGGGATCAAACTCATGACTTCATACTTACCAGGCAGGTACTTACACCACAGAGCTAAATCCCCAGCCCTCTCTGTGCACTCTTAAAGAGAATAATTGTATCTGTGAAGGTGATCATTGGTTGTTGAGAAGAGAAGCTCATTTTTTAAAGATCTTTATCTTTTTTGTGAAAAGCACAGATGCACATATAGAAATACAGTATATTTGTGATATTAAAAGATTTCATGTATGGTTTAAGAGCAGCACATTGGTAATCACTCATTCCAGAGGGAAAAATGAAAAAAGAAGTTGGAGGCACTGCATTAGCAGTTTAAAATTTCATAGACAACTCTTGACACTGGTATTTATTTCTAGACCATCTGGTGCCTTGAGCCTTTCCAGTTATATTTCCCTTCCAAGGTGATTCACAAACTTTGACTGGAAGATGTAGTTTAACACAAGCAGTCTCCATTTCTGAAGCACCATGTCAGTGCACCACTCTAGAATCTTCAGGCCTCAATTTATCTGCCCATGGATGAGATGTGAGAGTAATTGAAAACCTGAAAACTTGCAGCTCACAAGTTTCTCTGTAACTGATTTTTTTTACCACACTATGAAATAGGGTATTATTTTGATGGGGAAAACAAAAGTTTTCAACTCTGAAGACCCCTGTTGACCACCTCCTCCTTTCCCCATAACAGTTGCACCCTGGCCTAACAAGCAAGTGGCTTCACTGCATCTTGCTATCTCACTCCTCAGCCAGCTGAGGCCACCCAGATATGAACTTTAAACCTGTCACTTTTGAATAACTGCTTTTGTAGCTTAGCTTGCTTGCATTTCCCACCACAGCCTCTGTGTGAGGCTCTCATACACCAGCCTTGGGCCTCAGTCTTTGGAGTGTCAAACTCCACTGGTCCCACAAGCCTAATAAAGCTTGATACCTCCACTTCTTTATGTGCTGCTTGGTTTCTTCATTTCTGATAAACCTAAACTTGCTGTAACAATTTCAAATCATGAATACGTAAGTATTGGTCTTTATCCTAGTCTCTCTTGTAATCATGTAACACAATCTGTATTTATTTGCTGGTCACATTTTTAGTTATCTTTACCAAGAACCTACCTAAAACTCTGCAAAGTTGTGCATTTCCTTTCCAACAACTAGTAGTATTACACCTGAGTCTAAGCCTAGTGTTTCTAGTCAAAGATGCCTTTGATCATGTGTAAAGACAATCTATGTGTATCTCTAGGGTTTCCCTGTTTTTACTGATTGGCTTAAATACTGAAACTCTTGGGCACTTCATTTAACTCGTTTTGCAAATATTTACCTTCAGAAAGAACAGAGACATCTATACTTCTTACAATGGGCCATATCAATGTCAATGAACCTAATTTGACAGAAAAAATTGAGTCTAATACTGTGTTCCAGTCTTCCTCCATGTTGTACTCTGTTTTGTCATGAAAATATCCTGTTACACTTTGGATCACAAACTTCTCCTAAACACTCATGCACCTAATACTCAGTTGCCAGCCTGTGCTAATTTTATTAGTGATAAAGCATTCAGAGTTGGGGCTTCGTGGAAGGGGCCAGGCCACTGGGGATGGCCTTCAAGGAGATAGTGCAATCACAGACCCTCTGCCTCTTTTGTTTCCTGACTGCCATGAGGTGAATTTCCTCCTGCTTCACACATTATCACCATAATGCTGCCTCACAGCAGATCCAGACTTGCAAAAGCAGGAGTCTATGAACTGAAACTCTGAAACCACAAGCCAAAGTATATAGTACTCTATTTAGATTGCTGATCTCAGGTATCTTATTTCACTGACAAAAAGCTGACTATGAGACATGACATCTGACAATCAAGTATAAAACTACTAAAATGGAGGAAAAATATCTAATTCCTTTTTATTTTATTCTTTGCTATAGATAACCAGCAAAATTAACTGTGGTACCTTCCTGTAGATTTATCAAGAAAGAAGAGTCATTTTTTTCCTTCTTTCTTGCCTTCCTTCCTCTGAGGACACTTTCCTTTACTCTGAGATAAGAGACTTAGTATGGTACAGTTGGTTTACCTGACACTGGTTAGCTTCTAGATTTTCAAAATAGAAGAGATATGAACTTTGGAATATATTGATTATAAGTCTTGTAAATTGTATGATTTCTGTATTTTTTGCACTTTCCCATACTGACTCCTGAATTGTAAGAACATTTAAGTGAGGAATTCTTTTCTGGGGACTGAAATGTGAGTGGTTAAAGCCTTGGAAATCACAGCAATGAGAAACCTGGGAGTGATCCACAGCACCAGCACTGTATTCCCATGTGCTTTTGAGTATAACTGTAAGACAATGAACAGGTGTGTTGGCTCATGGTGCATGCATGTGTTTTCTTTAAGATTTCCAAAATGAATAAGCATAGTCTTGCATGATTTTAAGGGAGAAAACTTTCATTTTTAAAATTTTTTTATTTTAAAGAGAATAAAACAAAAGAGGACAAATCTAAGCAGATCAGAACAGAACAATGTAAGCAACACAGTACTTCACAACAAGACAATTGGATATTAGCAGTAGCTATCATAATGTCTCTTTCTTTGAAATAGCTGAGCTTAGCTTTACACACAATAATGTCAAACATAACAAAGTAGAATAAAACAACTCAAGAGAATGGAACTATTGCAAGGCATTCTGAACCAAATAACTGAAGATGAACAATGGCTGCTACATTATCTCATTTTCCATAAAAAGTTTGTTTATACTATCACACATATTAAAATCCAATAAGACACAACATGATAGAACCATTGGTAAAAGAAAAACAAGAGCATGGACTTCAGAGCAAGATGATATTAAATCAACAATGGCTGCCATATTGTCTTTTCTTCAAAGTAACTATTCAAATCATCACATATATTAAAATCAAACAAAAATGAATAAAACCATTCCAACTAATGAAAGAAGACATAAGACATCAGAGAAGTATAATGGTGAAGCATGATTTCCATAAAATCTTCTGTACTCTTACCATTTCTTACACTAACAAGAATATATGGTATTTATACATGTGAGCTTGATTTATTTCACTTAAGAGTACAGATTCAAGTTGCATCCATTTATTTATAAATATCTCAATATGATCATTCTTTATAGCTGAGTATTACTCCATTGCATAAAAGTACCACAATTTTTTAACCATTCCTTTGTTGATGGGCACTTAGGTTGTTTCCAAGATCTGGCTATTGCTAATTGTGCTGCTATAAACATGGGTGTACATATATCACTGTGGTAAGATGTTTTCAGATCTTCTGGGAATATGCCTAAGAGTGGAATAGCTGGGTCAAATGGTACCTCCATCCCCAGGTTTTTGAGGAATCTCCAGACTGACCTCCACAGTGGTTGCACCAGTCTACACTCCCACCAACAGTGCAGAAGTGTTCCTTTTTCCCCACAGCCTCTCCAGCATTTGTTGTTGGTAGTTTTGTTGATCCTGGCCATTCTTTCTGGAGTGAGATGGAATCTCAGTGTGGTTTTAATTTGCATTTCTCTAATTACCAATGATGATGAACATTTTTTCATGTATTTATTTTCCATTCATATTTCTTCATCTGAGAACTCTGTGTTCATCTTGGATGCTCATTTTTTGGATTGGGTCTTTGAATTTGGGGGGTCTGATTTTTTTAATTATTTATAAGTTCTAGACAGAAGCCCTTCATCTGAGGAACAGTTCACTAAGATTTTTTTCCCAGTTTATGGGTTTTCTTTTCACTCTGCTGGGGATTTTTTGGATATGCAGAAACTCTTTAATAAGGCATGATCTCAGTTACTGATTCTGGGAAGTATTTCCCATGCAGTTTGGTTCTTGTTCATGAATTCTCTACCTACCCCAATGTCTTCAATATTTTTACCTACTTTGTCTTCTGTTTTAATATTTAGATCTTTGATTCATTTAGATTTTAGTTTACTACATGGTGATAGGCATGGGTCTAATTTTAGTTTTCAGCATATGGAAAGCCAGTTTTTCTAGCACCATTTATTAAACAGACTGTCATTCTTCCAGTGAACATGCTTGGCCCCTTTATCAAAAATAAGGCTGTTGAGTGTGTTTGTAGTTGTATCTTCTAATCTATTTTTATTCCAATGCCATGTTTATTTTATTAGGTCTATTTTTATTCCAATGCCATGTTTATTTTATTAGGGTAGCTTTGTAGTATAACTTCAAGTCAGGGATTGTGATGCCTCATGCCTTGGCTTTGCTGCTTAGAATTGCCTTTGCTATTCTAGGTCTCTTCTGGTTCCAGATGAATTTCAGGAGTGATTTCTCTAGATCTATGAGGTATGTTAGTGGTATTTTCCAAAATTGTTATACAGATTCAATGCAATCCCAATGATCTAGGGAGAAAAGTTTCTGCAAAGTGATTAAGATCAAATTTCTGGCTAAACATTCAGGAAAGAGGATCAATAAGGAAGCTGACAGAACCAAATTGAACCCTGTTTGGAACACATAGAAACAGCCTCCATGCACTCAAGGGTTGAGAACCAAATTTGTACATTTAGTAACATGTCCATTTGTAACATTTAGTAAAAACTGACTGTTAAACTTTTAACCCTACTCTCTCAAACTATTCATCATTTTGTTTCATCTTGCCTGTTACATTTTTTTGCATGGCATTTAACACCATATATTATAGTACATGTTTGTGACTTTTATTCTTTACAGGTTTTAGCTCTGTTAGGTGGAAGGCTTTTCCTTTCTTATTCAGTGCTGCATACCCAGTGCTTATAACAGTCCTGAGTGTATTTTAGGTGCTCTGTAAACACTTGTTAATAGGGAAGTTTTCAAAAATTCTTAAGGTAAAACAAAATCACAAAATTGAAATATATCAAGATATTTAAACCTAAAGTATTGACCAAATAAAACTTTCTGGGTAATAAAAACTATTTCCTGGATTTCTTGAAAATAATGCTATGTCATCATTTGTATTTTATTTTACTACATTTCCAATTTATTTACTAGGTCACTGTCCCTTTATGGCTTATATTGGTTCAGTAAATTATCTCTCTGAGGTGTATCAGCAATTAGGAAGCTGCATAGCTTTATTAGTTAGTATCATGTTTTTCACAAACATGGAATTCCAGTCAATCTGAACTGATTTGTTCCATGCTTCTTTGTATAGCGTTCATTTCACTCTACTTTTAATATATTTGTATTTTATCTTCTTGATAATTTTTATATTTTTAAAGATGTTAGATTATTTTTATATTAAGGATACTTAGTATTCTTAGTTTTTATGTTCTACTTAGTATATTTACATTGTTATCACCGTGGCATTTTAAAATGCAAAATGTATGTGAAGGAGATTGCTTTCCTTTGGTTTAAATGGTGATGCTCTCCCCTAAGCTCCTGTGGTGGGTGGTATTAGGAGGTGGGAAGTGATCAGGCTCAAGTGCAGAGGTCTTGTGAGTGGTATTAGTGTCCTGGAGGAGTGGCGCTGAGCGGGCCTCTTTCCACCTTCCACTGTATAAGGACAATGTGAGAAGGCACAGACTGAGGAACAAGCCTCACCAGGCACAGTATCTGCAGGTGCCTTGCACTTCTTAGGCTCTAAAATTCTAAGGAATAAACTTCTGTCATTTATAAACTGCCTATTAATGATATTTTGTAATAATAGCCACTCCCCCAAACTAAAACCTGACAGGCTAAAACCACTCAGTGTGCAGTGAGCCATAGAAGAAATATACAGTGGGAGAGTTTCTGTAAAGATATCAAAAAGAGACCAACTCACCTTGAGCAAGATTCCACAGACTTTTACCAAAAGTCCATACAGTCTGGAGAAAAGAGGAAACCATTGAGCGCTATGGCTTTTTTTTTAACATGGACTCTCACCAGGTTAGATATGTTGGCAGAAATTCTTTTTTGTTAGCTACTTAATTCACAGTAAAAATCCTCTGAAGATTAGTATCTTCATAATTACAGCTTGTCATCTCTCATGGTTTCTTTGGGTCAGGAATTTTGAAACCTTTGTGTAAGAAGTTTCTGTGCAGGATCTCTCATGTAGGATGGAACTAAAACCACCTGAAAATTTGACAGGAACCAAAGGGTCCATTTTCCAGTGATACTGCTCAAAGTTCTGGGATATTATTGTTGCCTACTACCAAAAAATTTCAGTTTCTTTTTACCTGGGCTTCACCGTGAACTCAATGTCAATAGCCTTACAACATGAAGGGTTTCCCTAGAATAAGCAATACTAAAGATCAAAACAGAAATTGCAACGATCTATTATGACTTAGCCTTGGAAATTATAATTTCTTTAAACATGCAGATCACACAGATCATTCTTAATCTTAATTCAGTGTGGGAGGGGATTAGACAAACATCAATGTAGTGAGGTAATAATCCTTGGAGTCCATCACATAGGCTCTCTATCATGATAAGCATACTTACTACTCTTTCTAGGCAGAATTACTAAGAAAGCAGAAATTTTTGAGAACATCCTATGTACCAAATTCTGTCTTAGGTTGTGTGTATAAAACTGTTAATAAGAAAAGCCATGTCTGATATTACTGGTTTTATATTCCAATGGAATTATTTTTATGGTCTACATTTCTTTAACTTTAGTTATCTACAAGTAATGTAAATTGCATATATATTAATACAAATAATAATTATAGTGATTATTTGATATAAAATTGTTTTTGTAATTTGGAAGAGATAGTCTTGTCTGTTGCTTATTTTTTACTTTAGCAGAATAAGTGGTAAAGAAGTAGTCAAATATAACTTTGATGGGCAAAAGTCGATTCTTTTAGGATGAATTTCCAGGAAGCATGAGGTGATATCCTGCCTTGGGGAAGAGTAGTGTGAAGCAGGCAGGCTTGAATGGTTTTGCTAAGCAGAAGCTTCCAACATCAACATACTGAGGGATATAGCAGCCAGTGACCTCGCCATGCTCCCTAGCACCCTTATTCCAATACCTGTGAGTCTATTCACTTAATTACATGCAGTCTGACTTGAGATTCAGAAACCTGTTGATTTGTTTATATTATATTGTTTTTATTGCTTTATCTTCTCCATTGGAATAAAAAAGTAAAGGAAAGAAAATGTGGGAAGCAGTAAGGATTCCACTAACTGTAAAGAGAAGAACAGCTATCTCAACAGCCACTAGTCTGTAAAGGATTTTCTATCTGCCTTCATCTTTTGATGTGTCTATGTGTCATGAGGACAATGAAGGCAGAAATTAACTGCACACAATGGTGCAATCAGCAGAACCTAACTTTTTTTGATTAAATTATCAGAGACATTTCCAAAGTTTTCCATGTGATTAGTTTTGGTTGTAAAATGTATGGAAGTTCAAGTTCATTGTCTCTCAGAAATTCTGACTGACAGTAGGATATATACTTTAATGTTTGGGGTACCTCTGTTTCTTTATATTAACTCTTTTAATTTAGTTGACTTCAATAATAAAGAACCCAGAGTAATTAAAAAGAAAGGGGAGAATATTCCATGACTTTTTATATGGGGAAAGAGTATAAAAATAGATTATTTGATCAATGCAAAATACAAGAGTATTACAGTCTTGGAGACTTTCAACATCTGCCTTAGAAAGAGTAATAAGTGAATGTCATTCATTCATTCATTTTGCAACAATCAGTAAGATTTCATCATTTCAAAAGTGATTATGTAATCTTACCAGATGAGAAAGTATAAGAACAGTTTCTATGAAAAATACTTTCAAGTCTTACCAGGAGAATGCCCAGTGTCTTTTGCAATACAAATTCTCATATTGACATTAATTACTTACATTATAATGCACTCTCTTGTTCTCCAACTTTATTTCTGACTCATAATTATCACCATTTTATTTGAAACAGGATTAGAAGCATTATCATAAGGAAAATGTTCTTTCTTATTTAGAGTCAATGAATTCACTGAAGAATTTTGCATGCATGATGATTACTTGATTAAGCAAACCTGGAAAATCATAAGTGAGAAAGAGACCAAACAATTCTTATTTTTGCTGTTAAGACATTTGCTGGTATGGAAAAAAGAAAGGATAGTCAAGTTATAGATATCAAACTTTCTTTAAAAGCATGCACCATTAGCATTTGGGTATCACAGCAGGGACCACAATAATGACATATTTAAAGTGAGCAGAAATCGTTGTTAAACCAATGAAGGAATTGTTTTATTTAATAATTTAAACAGAAATTACAAGCATCCAAATTTTCTTACTTGAAGAATGAAAAATAGGATTAAAAATTTGGTCTCCTATAGAAATTTTCATTGAGAATTTTCTTCATTACTAGGAAAAAGAAGCAAATCAATTTGTACATTGTTGAACTGGGATGGCCTACATCTACAAATTTCAGCAACGAATTGACACATAGAGAGATAGGAGTTCCTTTCAAAAAAAATTAGGTAAAATAAGCTTCATACTATATTTTAATTTAATGGTTAAATATTTACATAATTTATTAAGTCTCTGTTATAGAAGACACTTCTTAGGTATGGTGACAAGCAACTCTGGAAACATTAGTCTGATTTTGTGTAAGTTTACCATGCAACTGGTAAAGGTTATGTATATACCCCTACTTTGTCAAAGATACAATCTATGGAGGAGCATTTTTATTATAAATGTTATATATAAATTTTTTAGATTATCTATTGGGTTTTAGTTGGTAGCAAAGCAATATTACAAATAAAATGAGTGAGCAAATAATGATGCATACTATTCACTGTTGTTAAGAGTGAAAGGTCCAGAATAAAAAGGAGAATCCCATGCTTATATTTTTTGATCTCTCGAAAGTAACACTAATTAGTATTTATATTCAAGTAATATACAGAACATGATTTTGTAATAGTGAGTACCTGATTTATTTGAAATAAAATACTGCATTACTTTGGTACTGTATTTCAGACACTTTGACTAGGCTAAGAACTAATATTACTTGTCATACTTAGCTGGTAACTACATGTAAAGATGTTACAGTGAAATGAAAATAGTTCCAGGGGTTGGGGATTTAGTTCAGTGGCATAAGCATCTGACTTGCAAGTGTGCGGTCACAAGTTAGATCCCCGGTACCAAAAAAAAAAAAGAAAAAAGAAATAGTTCCATTAAAATATTAAGCTTATTTAATCATGTAATTAATATTACATATTATTGATAAAATGAGGATTTTGGAGATAATTTAGCTTTTGTTTTGCAGCACCATACTTATTGTGAGAAATGAACAGTAGTAGTAGTTGTAATGTTAAATTACATATAGAATTTTAAACTAAATCTGACAATATAAAATGTCTTTAATTGAGGTTATATTTAGCTTTAATAAACTACTATATTAAAATAACATTATACCCTGAAAATATTGTAATGATGGAGAAATTAAAAGACTTAAAATATCTATTCCAATAGCTAATGAGAGACTGACATAAATGGAAATATGAGTAATTATTGAACAGCCATATTTTGAAGTGTCTAAGTAGTCATATGAAACTAACTTTAACTTTATCACTTTCTGAATTAATTTTTAGACAAAGACAGCAGCTAATAGAATAATAGGAACACTGTTTTTAATTAACATCACATGAAAGTTGATATTCCAAGAAGTCTGTTGTAGTCCAGGGCTAGAATTTTACATTAAGAAGCAGCAATT
>PVLA01014878.1:0-28172 GCA_004027455.1 Hydrochoerus hydrochaeris
CTTTTCAGAGGTGGCTGCATTTAGGCTATGTAATGCTGGGATCAAGGATGTGATGCTGGGATTGATTCACGGTGCAATGCTAGGACTAAGGATGTGGGTGCTACCTGCCTAAAGGATGGGTAAGAATATAAGGGACAGAAGGGGATGTTGCTGTGGCTTGTTGCCTGTGTTCTGCTCTTTGATCCCCCTCTACCATGCCACCTTGCTGTGGAGCCAGCCAACTATGGACTGTAACTTCTGCAAACTGTAAGCCAAATAAACCTTTCTTTATCTTTGGGTGTCAGGCATTTTGTCTCAGCAAGGAGAAAACTTAAGAGAGCAATTGACTGCCTCTAAAGGGCATCTCACTGTCAGTTTCGGAAGCAAATTAATCAATTTAATTTTCTCCTTTCCTTTCTCTTTTATCAGGATTTGTTTGTTTCTGCCCTTTATCTTTCCCATTCTCTGTCTTCTGCTGTTCTAGCTACCTCTTTGTATAGGCTGTTCCTCCTAAGCATAACACATATAGGCCTGGAGTCCAACTGCTAATGGCGTCCTTGACCAGAAGAATTCTGATAAAAAGGGAGGACATTAAAGGCCTGGCTAAGGAGGTTTCAGCTGGTCAAAGACTCATTAGCAGAAAATGTAATGTGGGAATGATAAAAAATGAAAATGTCAAATTAAAATCTTTTTCTTTTTTTAATACCAGGAATCAAACTCAGGGCCTCACACTTGCCAGGCCGGCACTGTGAAAATGTCAAATTAAATGGACTCTATATATAATATGAAATGCTTATCTCTAATTCTCAATTTTTAGTAAACTCAATTACCAAGGTATATTCTCCAAATTTTAAAATGCATCTTTTAAGTAAATTAGTTTTATAGACATCCGAAGAAATATCACAATACAGTAATAAAGCTCATAAGTATCTCATTTCTATTACTCATTTTGCAAATCAAGAAAAATTTTATATTATCCAATATCTCAGAGTATCTTCCTGGCTTGACTGAAGATAAATCAGGGGTTAATTTGGAAGTCATGGATCAAAAAAATGAATAGGAAAGAAATATCAAGTTTACTGTTTTGTTTTTATTGCCTTTAAAATAAAAAGCTAGAAAAAACAGGAAATATCTTAATACCTACTGAACAGTCCTCATAAATTGACATCATGTGTTGAAAATAGATTTGCCAATTTCACACACCTCTAATGTGAAGGGAAAAAAATACATTCCAGAGCTAAATGTTCTTTTAAAAAAATGTGTTAGTATATGTTTGCAGTAAAGCATTTCACAATCTTCTTGGGGAGTTGGTACATATACAAAATACAACTTATTTTTCTTTTTAATCCACCCCCTTTTTAGCTCCATGTTTAAACATTGAATTTAAGCAGGCTATGGCAGCCCTTACCTGTAATCCCTGCAGTCAATAAGAGGCAGGAGGATCACTTTGAGTTGAGGCCAGTATAAGCTACAGAGAGAAACTGTCTCAAAAAAAAAATTAAATTTAAAAAATTTGTCACTACTCATTGGTGGTAGAATAGTATTATTTTTTTCTCTTTAAGGTAGATGTCAAGCTTGGAAGAATTAGCCTGAATGCCTATACTTGCACAAGTTAAACAGCATCTTCCCTTTCTATGACTTGAAAGTCACATGAGAGTCACAATATTGTGGCTAAAAATTGTAGTTAAAAATTACAGGCTTATTTTCATATTTTGAAAAAGACAATACAAAACCAGGCATATCAGTATTTCCAACATGGTAGAAGACATGACATATAATACTGTATATACATACACACACAGTAATACACACAGGCAATCAAATGAGAAAAAAACCTGGGCAAGAAAAGATGATGAAATACAACTAAGGCCTTTTTGCTAAGTGAATAATGTTCAAGATATTACTACTTCTCTTTTAGATCTCACTTGTAAAAGTTAGTACTGTAGACTTCAAAACACAATCCCTGTTGTTTTAGCAGGGCATTTTTTGGTAACGATTCTGCTTCTTTAGGAATACCTACTTTACTCATCTGAAGTCTTCTTGCTAAGGAGTATGATGAACAAGGTGCACCTGTGTGGTACAGAAAATGCAACAGCAAAAAACTATCAGTACACACATTTTAGGGCAAAACAGAATCCCAGGGCTGAAAATAAAATAAAGCAAGAGTAGTTATAGCTGTGATACAAATGAATACATCTTTATTATACTGCAACAGCAAATAGAACACCAAAACAACACTCAGGATTTGGAAGTAGATTTATTTACATCGAGGGGCACTGATCGAGCATTCCCAGAATAGCAGGCTCTGATTTCTGGTGGTCTGGGGCTTATATGGGATAAGTAAGCAGGAAATACAGAGGCAGCATAGCTTGTCAATTGGCAACCAGTTTATACAACGTGCATCACAGGGACCAGCTATGCATCACTATGACTCACCATTTCTAAGACATAGAGGCAATAGGAACTATTACCTGGGCAACTAAGAAACTGAAGCATACAGACGGCAGGTGGGTGGGGCGGTGGCACACATTTTCTATTACAATATGACCAGTATTTTATGCACTTTCTTTTTTTGAGACAGGGTCTATGTTGCTTAGACTTACTATGTAACCCAGGCTTGCTTCCATGTTGCCATGATCCTCCTGCCTCAACCTCCCAAGTGCTAGGATTATGAACATGAGCCACCATGCCCTGCATTACATGAACAATAATCTCAGGTGAAATATCTGAGCAGTTTACAAGATAAACATTTAAAAATGTACTATATAATGTGTTGCTTCTTTCATTTGTTCTTTTTTTCTTTGCTTGTTCCTAAGGCTGCCAGGGAACACCTTCAGGAATTGAATAGTGTATTAGAAAGTACAAGAACATGCTTTGCTAAAAGCATTCACAGGCCTCAGCATATCACCATACTTTTAACTATGGTCTACATATGCAGAACACACAAGGCAAGGGCTGGGCACAATGATAGAGCAGGTGCTCCATATGCACAAAGTCCTGGGTTTGATCTAGCACTATAAAGACATACACATGCGTGCACGCACACACACACACACACGTGCATATGCATGCACACAAATCAAAACAGCAAAGGTTCATGGTGCAAAGTGGGGGAAAACCAGGCACAAGTCCTTTGCCGGTGGAATCACAGAGGACATGCCTTGCAGCTCCAGCAATTGAACTGTGACCATACACAAGAAAAGTTATCTACCAGGAAAACCTGTTAGAGATACAAGGCCCAGGGTTTTAACAGAGACTAGTCACAAAGGTTCCTTCTAACTGGTATGTATCAAAATTCTCAACTCCTATGAGGAAAGCAAGTGTTCAGCACAAGCCACATTATACAATCAGGTAGGTCACACTGAGCCACTCTTGTCAGTGAGAGTGGAGGGGGCCTTCCTGTCAGTTAAGCTCCCAGATGGGTCAGCCAAGGACCAGCCTTGTCAGCAGGATTTTCTATGGTTAACAGGTCTGCTACGTTATTTTTCCTGCACACTGTGACAATTCCAGAGGAATAATAGCCATAGATATTTTCAGATTTAAGAAGAAAATTTAGGAAGATGATTTTAAAAAAAAAGACATAATAAAGAATTTCCTGAGGAATGGTTAACTAATTTATGTTAACACAGCCATAATTATTTATATTAGTTTTCTGAAAAACAGATTAAGAATATATGAAAAACAGGAAAAATAAGTTTGGTCCTAATGAACCCTGGAATCTTGGTACTTCAATAAAAATAGGGCTCTTAACAGGGCATGGTGGCACTTGCCTATAATCCCAGCACTTGGGAAGGTAAGGCAGGAGGATCATTGAGTACAAGACCAGCCTGAGCTACAAAGTGAGCTCAAGGTCAGCCTTAACTTCATAGCAAGACTCTGTCTCAAAAAACAAAACCAAAAAAACAAAACAAAACAAACAAAAAACAGGGCTCTTTTAGTAATGATAGCAGCTAAGCACATATACCCATATGACAATCCCCCAGAAATGCACTTCATATATACATATATATTAAAGTAAAAATAAAGACGATTGGCCCTTGGCTTCAATAGTTTAAATGTGAACTTTAGAAGTGAAAGGTAAAGAAGGTTTAACAATGTCATGTTTATGAGCATAATTTTCATCTAACATTTTGGGGATCCAAGAAGAAACTTCCTTTTGTTGTTCCCGCCACTTGAGTATATTCTCTGCTAGTTCCTCTGTCTCATTCACCAAAATATCCATCTTGGCTAAAGCTTTGCTCTGTAACATTTGAAAGAAACAGAAAATAGGAGAGATCTGTCATTAACTCATTATAGTAATTTCACAAATGGTTGTAACACAAGTTAATACCTGAACTTTTCCCATTCCCTTATTGCAAAATCGCCTTAAAATTGTTTTCTTAAAAAAAAAAAAAGTTTTCTTCCTTGCTACAGTATATACCTTCTCTTTGTCAGTTCAATTTCCCTTTATTGTCAGTCGTCAACTCAATGCAGATGACCCTCAACCTGTTTTTAAACCTGATGTTCTTTCTAAAAAAGTAGTTCCATGTTTAAATCCATGGACAATCTTCATCTTCATCTAGATGTACATTCAACATCTCAGGCTCCACAGCTCAGCAAACAATTGAACATTTACATATGCAAGACATATCAAAAACAACTCAAGTTGAGTACAGAGGCACATGCCTGTAATCCCAGCACTCAGGAGACTGAGGCAGGAGGATGGCTGTCAGTTCAAGGTCAGCCTGGGCTACAAAGTATATTCAAGGTCACCCTGAACTACACAACAAGACCCTGTCTCAAAACAAGCAAACACAAAACTACATTACTTCAACAGAGTCCCTTGTCTAAATAATGGCCAAGATCTAGAAATGTTACCTTGTCTAATAATATCCAACATCTGGAAATGTGACCTCAAAAACTGGAAAAAAAAATCTATGCAATCTTTGTATTCCTGTGTTTCTATATCTTTTATGTGAGTCTTTAATGTGGATAACTATAATTAGTTTCTAGGTTCTTGATTTCTCTAATTCAGAGCATATCACTTATCTTGTTTAATTAATTAAATTTATTTTTTGATACTGGGAATTGAACTCATAACCTTGCGTTTACCAGGCAGGTGCTATGTCACTGAGCTATACCTGGCTAGATCACATTTTAAAATGTGCTAATACAGTAACCATTTGAAGAATTTCTTTAAAAGGCAGATTCTGATTTTGAAGGTTGAAGGGAATGAAGCCTGCAATTCACTTTCTTTCTGTCTTCCTTCCTTTTCTCCTTACCTCCCTCCTTTTCTCCCTCTCTCCCTCCCTTTTTACCTTCTTTCTTTTGGGGGAGGGGGGCAGTACTGGGACTGGAACCCTGGGCCTTGTGAATGCAAAGAAAATGCTCTACCACTGAGGTCTGTAATTTTTTTTTTTTTTTTTGAGACAGGGTCTTGGTATATATATAGTTCAGGGTGGTCTTAAATTCACTATGTAGCTCAGGCTGTCCTTGAATTTGGCAGTCTGCCTGCTTCAGCCTCCTGAAAGCATTCAGGGATTACAGGCATGTGTCACCATGCCCAGCAAGTCTTACAATTCTGCATTTTTCATGAACTTCCAGGTGATTTTGTTCTCTGTCCATACTCAGAGTAGTAAGGCTCAATCTATCCTATTTGGTATTTTCTCCACACTTACAGAACAATTCTGACCAAGTTACTACTCTGTCCTCTTCACTAAAAAGTAAATAAAATAAATTAAACAAACAAACAAACAATCAGCCAGGCATGGAGGGGTACACATCTATAATCTCAGTACTCTGACAGGTTGAGGCAGGAGTATCTTAAATTCAGACCAAGCCTGGGCAATTTAGTGACTTAATGAGACACTGTCTTAAGATAAAAAGGAAAGGTTAGGGATGGAGTTCAGTGTGAAGTTCCTAGGTTCAGTCTCCAGTACCATCAATAGATGAACAAATGAATGAATGAATGAATGAATAAAATACTCAATAGCTCTCTAGTACAGTAGTAAAGTCTAAAGTTCTTGATCTGATTTTCAAGACATACCGTAAATTAGCCTTGATTTCTTTAGGTAATTAAAATTTCACTTTCTCCTCAAACTCTGACTTTAATGTTGAAAGGATTTTGCCCTAAAATAAGTTACACAATATTACAGTGGTGGGAGGCAGAACCAAAAAGAATGTTTACCTTGAGGTCACTTCCTCCTTCCCCTATGACAACTTCCTTTTTCCTTTCCCAGTGGTGCAAAAATGTCCCAATCAGCCCCTTCCACGTCATCAATGCCCACCCCTAAGTGCCACCCTGGTCAGAGGTTTTATATATATATATATCCCATACCCCACATTCCGGTCAGAGAATGCCAGGTTACCTATAGGTATGGACTTCTCTCCACGTCTTTGGAATAAAGGCTACTTTTTACTTATATTTTCTCTCTTATTGCGCTGAAAACCTAACATAATGGTGCTTTGTGACTCAGATAGCAGAGTATGTTAGCTCCCAGTTGGAGCTACCCTGCCTATGAACCACTATTTTTTCCTTCAGGACTGTTTACTTGCCACTGCTAATCCGCATGCACTCACTCATCACAGGTAAGCTACCGCATGGAATTTTCTGTTTCTGTTCCTAAAATTCGCAAACTTGCGTTCAGAAAACCTATCCTTACTGTCCTGGGACAGAGATACCAGTTTTCACGATCCTTAGGCCATACAGCCTGAGGCAAAACTGTTATTTTTTGTTCCCTGGGACCCCCACCTCGAACTCTTCTGGTGAAGGCCAGCCAGGAGAATGAGTGTTGGGACCTTCTGTTTCACATTTTCAAAACAGTGAGGACTTTTTGATAGATGTGATCCAGAACAATTTCCATGTTCCTTGGGAGGGAGCCAAAGCTCTTACGTCCTGAGGTGAAGTTGTTCTCTCAGCTCACTTATAATTCGGTCATAGGGGTACTATTTCCTGTCCCCCAAAAAACACACCGCTGGGGTGCCTGGTTCATAACCTTGGTGCTCTTGGCCTCAAGAAAGCTATAAAAACCAAAAAGCTGATCTTTATTTATGCATTTCTCACAATGGTGGCAAGTTGACAAAAACCTTTAATTTTTAGGACTTTTTTACTCTGAGGATGTGTCTTTCTCTCACTCTATCTTATATAATGGCCCAAATACTTCTGGCTCACTCTGCTCCACCAGGAACTCTCCCCTGTATCTCCCAGACCTAAACCCGCAGCTTTCTCAGCCAGAGGTTTCTGTGCCCTGTACTGCCCTGTCTCCCTCACTCTCCCACAGGGGCTTCTAATTCTTCCCTTAGTTTCTCTCCCCAGTCTCCAACTTCTAAATCCTCCCTACCCCAGTTGTCTTTTCCATCAGATGTTTCTTTGTCCCCTACCCCCTGCGTCGCCATTTTCTCCGCTGGCTCACCATACGCAGTTTCGTGCATTACAGCCTTCCAGCAGGCCACATGTTTCTCAGCCCCCATCTTGCTGCAGCACACATGGAGGATAGCCACTATCTTGTGGCCCTCCACCACGTGACAGTGCGCCACCATCTTGAGACAGGTCTCAGGGTCAATAGGCACCGCCTTGCAGCCCCTCGTGTGATCAACAGCAACCATCTTGCTGCAGGTCACATGATGGCCAGTCATCATCTTGGATTCCCTCACTGTGTTACCCGTAGCAGCTAGGCTGCTGTGGGTCACACAGTAACCCGCCAAGAGCCATGGTGAGGAGTGGCTGTTTTATAGCCTATCACTGGGTAATTGCCCACACATGCCTGCCAGATGGTTGGCAATAGTCATGTCCCTTTCTCCCTCTGACTTATCTCACAGTAACCATATATTAGGTTCCTTTTCTGCTATTCCTATTTCAAGAGATCTCTATTAATTAATCTACGAAAAGGTTCACACTAGTCTATTTATAATAGCTCAAATTGGCCAAATATATCTGAGTGCACTCTAAATTTGTAAGATGATTCTCAGTCTATATATCTGTTATGTTTATACTGTACAAATCGTCTGTCCACGTTTGTGCATTTGTCTGCTCTATAAACAGCTGTTCCTTTTTATTTGAGTTCAACAATCTTTTTTCTTCCTCTTTTACATTTTCAGATCATTTAATCAAGATTTGGGTTATACATTTAAAAAGTATGCTTCTATCTAGGTTGCCAGCTGGTCAGAATGATGCTAAAATTGGTTAAACAAAATCTCTTGGGGTGAGAAAACATTGGACAGGACTTCAACTGATGAATAAGAAAGTGGCCACCTGGTAATTTTAATCAGCTCCTGTTCATTAATCGGAGGCCCCCAATAATCTCCATAACCTTATGGGAGATACCCCAACTAAAGTTCATATTGGATGAGACAATTCATTGTTGCTGATCTGATGGTCTAGTCATGTTCTTCAAATGTAGAATTAAGATTGTTTATGATGACAAGTGTTTTCTTTCAGATCCAGACGTCTGCCTTTTTCTTGTGCTCCAGCCAGGAGATTCAGGTCAGACCAACATGAGGTCAGCAGTCAAATGATAATTTTTAAACAAAAATTTATGTAATGTATATGTTATACTTAGAGATGCTTAAATAGTGAGCAGTCCAAACAATGTCACAAATTTCTTCAGTGCTCAAATCTTAAAAACACCCATGGTTAATAGAAAATAATAGTTCCATTTAATGTTCTATGTTAAGCTTACTGCCTCTACTGCACTGTATTGTTATCAATCTTCTGGATGTTCAACAACTAAAATTAAGAGATAATTATAAATTCCTTTTGGATTCCTTTTACTGAGATCTACCAGATCTTTTCCAGAAAAAGGTTATATGATGCATATTGGGGCCATAATTAACTATACTCAACTGGTGTTAAATGACACCACAGCTGATCTCTGTCCTAAATAAAAAGGTAAAATTGGGCCGAGGATTTAGCTCAGTGGTGTAAGCACCTGCCTGGCAAGCGAGAGGTCATGAGTTTGATCCCTGGTACCGCAAAAAAAAAAAAAAAAAAAAAAAGTTAAAATTAATACAATAGGCCATCCTCCAACACTTAGATGGCATTAGACATTCTAACAGCACAAGAGATACTTACACAATTGTAAAACCTCAATGTGTATATGACAAATGAATGACATGTCAATTTCTAAAATTCCCTGGACCTTATCCTTATTCTCCTTATGGGACGCCATTACTAAAATTATACTCATAAATACTCTGTTGGTTCTATTATTTGACTCCTGCATACTTGATTGTTTGCCTTTGCCTCATGTAGACTTAAAGCTGCACATCTACCCAAGAAAAAAACCAGATGTCTTGGGACTATAGAGGAAACAGATACCTTCCACTGTGGGCAAGATCCCAAGACAAAAGGCTAAACTTGGCCCTCAAACCCCACAGGGAGACCTTCTTAGTATGGCTTTTCATGTTTTCAACAACAGAGATGAAAATCAAATGGAAAAATAACAACCTGATCTTTTAGCTGACACTTGGAGCTTTGAGGCAGGTAAATTGAGACAAGGCGGAGCTGCCCGAGCCCCTCCTGGACCATGCTTCAAGTGCAACAAAGTAGGACACTGGGCAAGAGAGTGCCCCAACCCTGGCATTCCTCTGGGGCCTTGCCCCTATTGCAATCTCAAGGGCCATTGGAAGAGCAACTGTCCTAGCTGCCAGAGAGCAGGTAAGCCATCCCCTAACTCCTTCACCTCACAGGAGATTTCATCACTGCCAGATTCATTGCTGACTGATCTACTCAGACTTGCTGCTGAAGACTGATGGGGTTTGGGGTCCACAGCCCTCATTAAGGTATCCTTCTCAGAGCCCCAAGTCCCACTGGAGGTCACGGGTAAGACATTCTCTGTACTTGTGGACATAGAGGCCATATATAGTATTTTTCCTGAGTTTTCAGGCCCTTACATTAAGTCCTCAGTCTCTATAGCGGATGTTGATGGCCAACCTACGCAGCCTTTCCTGACAGGGCCTATTCCATGCAGGTTCCAAACTCTTTTCTTTAGCTATAGCTTCCTAGTAATTCCAATATGTCCCACACCCCTTTTAGGTAGAGATCTTCAAAAGCTTTACTTCTCCTTTACCTTTTCCCTCCCCACAGCTCTCTGTCCTCCAGACACCCCCACAGCACGCCACAAAGCCATCCTCTCCCCTCCCTTCTTCTCTGGTCGATCCTATAGTTTGAGATACCTCCAATCCCACCCACACTACCCATGCCATGCTTGTTTTAATTTGTCTTAGGGATCCTTCAATTTTTCCTTGCGTTCCCCAATATCCCATAGCTCCCAAACATTTACAGGGACTTAAACCTATAATCAAGTGCCTTTTAGACAATGGTTCTCTTAAACCTACCCATTCACCCTATGATACTCCTGTTCTCTGGTATTCAAGCCTGATGGGTCTTATCGTCTAGTGTAGGACCTTAGGGTAATCAGTAATGCTGTTACCCCAATCTACCCAGTGGTGCCAAACCCTTATACCATGCTCTCTCATATCCCTCCCTCCACCACTCACTTTACAGTCATAGATCGTAAAAATGCCTTTTTTTTTTTTTTTACCATCCCCCCTATACCCTAATTGTCAGGGTTCCTTTGGTTTATATAGACTGACCCAGACACTCTGAGGTCTCAACAACTTACACCTGTCATCTCTATGGTAAAACCTCTCCTCAGGGACACATACCACCCTCTTCCTTTCCTATTCATCAAAAGGAATAGGAAAGCTAAAAGATCAGGTTGTTATTTTTCCTTTTGATTTTCATCTCTGTTGTTGAAAACATGAAAAGCCATACTAAGAAGGTCTCCCTGTGGGGTTTGAGGGCCAAGTTTAGCCTTTTGTCTTGGGATCTTGCCCACAGTGGAAGGTATCTGTTTCCTCTATAGTCCCAAGACATCTGGTTTTTTTCTTGGGTAGATGTGCAGCTTTAAGTCTACATGAAGCAAAGGCAAACAATCAAGTATGCAGGAGTCAAATAATAGAACCAACAGAGTATTTATGAGTATAATTTTAGTAATGGCGTCCCATAAGGAGAATAAGGATAAGGTCCAGGGAATTTTAGAAATTGACATGTCATTCATTTGACACACCCCTGGGTCAGGACTGGCAGGTAGATTTTACACACATTCCCCAAAATTCTTAAATATCTTCTCATCTTTGTTTGTACTTTTTCAGGATGTATAAAAGCCTTTCCACAACCAGGGAGACTGCTGATGTAGTTACTAAAGTCCTGTTACAGGAAATTATTCCAAGGACTACAACTATGGAGCAGCCCCTACCTGGTGTTCTTGGCAATCCCAACAGCAGTCAAAGTTGCTGGACTGCCATCCTGGTTCCACATCACTCAAGCTAAGTGGTGCCCTCCCAACCCTGAATCTAACCATCCTGAGTGGTCATCTCATCTTCTATCTCCAACCCGTCTTCATCTCATCAAGGCCTCACAGCCACAACTCTCAGGCTAAGTCATGTTTTGTTATCCAATTTGGTTCCTAATCCCCTACATTCTATTAATTATTTTTTTTACAGCGAGACTCTTGACAGTCTTTCCTAAAGACTCCCACATCATGCATAAAATTGTCTTCATGTTGTTCTATGTAACAACTGTCTTTGTTCTCTCTACTCTCAGCTGTTTAGTTAAATGTGAGATCCCTGTGGGTCTAGGCTCTTATCTCCCTTACAGTGATACAGCCATGTTATTCTTTCCAGCTCAACTCCTGGACCAGAGACAAGTCCTGCCTACCTACACTTTTAATTTTTACCCTTTCAGATGGGATAATAATCACCTCTCATAACTTCACTCCTCCTAACCCCACATTTATTTTGCAGAATTCTACTTCACTGTGGTCCTGATAAAACAACATATTTAAATCAAAGGCACCTTTCCTTCTACCTCGCCTGGGTCCTTAAATATGATAGTGGCCTTCCTCCTCATAGCACCTTGTCTCTTTGTTTTTCCAGTCTAAGATGCAGGCATTCACCAATGATGAAGTTGTCCTGGATGAAACACCTGGTACCAGCTTCTACATGGGCATCAACCATTTTCCTGTCAACTTTCCTAAACCCCAATACAGCACCCTGTTTCAGCAGGAAGTAGTAAAAGAGAGACTTCGCCCTTTTCCTAACAATAAAAAGGCAGGAATGAAAGGATTTTGCCCTGAAATAAGTTACATGATATTATGGCGGTGGGAGGCAGAACTAAAAAGGATGTTTACCTTGAGGTCACTTCCTCCTTCCCCTATGACAGCTTCCTTTTTCCTTTCCCAGTGATGCAAAACAGTCCCAATCAACACGTCATCAATGCCCACCCTAAGTGCTATCCTGGTCAGAGGTTATATATATATATATCCCATGTCAGAGGTTATATATATATATCCCATACCCCACGTTCCGGTCAGAGAATGCCAGGCTGCCTGGACTTCTCTCCACATCCTTGGAATAAAGACTTCTTTTTACTTATATTTTCTCTCTTATTGCACTGAAAAACCTAACACATATCTTCCTTACATTGGTCAAAAATATTCTTTTTGATGCAAAGTGAAATTTCACAATTCAGGATTCAGCTTTCCAAGGTGGATGTGGTAGTGCATGCCTGTAATTCCAGCACTCAGGAGGGTGAGGCAGGAGGATTGCTGCAAGTTTAAGGACAGCCTGGCTACAAAGTGAGTTCAAGGCCAGTCTGAACTGTATAGTGAAACTCTTGTCTCAAAAAGACCAAAGGTTGGGGGGAGACTCAGCTTTCCATTAATTCCTATATAAAACCTTTTGAACTCGCCCCATACCCTATTCCACTCCCAATCCCTCTACACTGGAAGTAATCCTTCTCTTCTTTGTCCTCAATAGATAGCTTTTCCTTATGGACAATTAATAATTTTCCCTGTACTGAAGACTGAACCCAGGGACAGTCAACCTTTTAAAAATTTTATTATGAGACAGTCTTGCTAATTTGCTCAGGAGGGCCTTGAATTTGTGATCCTCCTGCCTCAGCCTCTCAAGTAACTGGGATTATAGGAGTATACCATGGTACTCAGCTACATCTCTTTATAATCAAATGCTGCACTTATGTAAACACAATCCTATAAAGTACAAAGCATGGCTCTTCATGCTGTGTCCCTAAACTGAGAACCTGAGGGAAGGATTCAGGAACATCTATATTTTATAATACATGGATCAGAGCTCTTGCATAAGAAGATTATATATTTCTACTAAATTCTGGAAAGAAAAAAATGTATGGAAATGATATCTAGGTCAAGTGTGCTGGTGCACGCCTACACACTCAGCATTCAGGAGGCTGAGGTAGGTTACTTAGGATGTTCTCAAACTTGTAATTCTCTTTGTTTAGCTTCTTGAATAGTTGGGATTCAGGCATGTGACATGGTGCTGGCTACAAAAACACTTCTTGATTTTAAAAATAATTATCTCATAAATTTAGCCATTAAAAAATTAAATGAAAGGATTACTGTTATAGTTTGTATCTAGATGTCTCTCCAAAGCCTCATGCGGTCATACATGGGACTTTTTGAAGATGAGGGAGATCTAAAATGTATGATGCTGGGATTAAGGGTGTGTAAATTCTAAATTAGTCCACTGACTGCTTTAGCATAGTGGATAATGGGAAAGTCCTCCCTAGGCATGGATGGCATCACCCAAAAGGCAGGTAGCCTAGAAGGGATAAAAGGGAGAGACAGGCTGCAGCTGCTGCTTGCTCCTTTGTTGTCTCCTGCCTGCCTGCCATGGACTATTTCTCCTCTGTAATGCCCTCTGCCATCCCATCCTGCCTTGGAACCAGCTGACTGTGAACTGAAATCTCTACAAATCTTGAGCTGAAATAAACCTTTCTTTCTTTAATTTGTGGATGTTGGTTTTTTTTTTTGTTTGTTTGTTTGTTTGTTGGTACTGGGGATTGAACTCATGACCTCACACTTGCCAAGTGGTGCTTATGCCACTGAGCTAAATCCCCAGCTCAAGGTGTTGGGTATTTTGTCTCAGCAATAAGAAATGTAACTAAGACAATCACATATTTTGAGATTCTAGTACAAAAGAATAAAATATAGCTATATTGCTACTCACCATTTTCTTTAGATTTTCATCTAAATGAGGGATATTTCTAACTGTTTCAAGATGAGTTTCCAATTTCTCAATGAAAGTCACAGCCAACTGCAACAAATGTACCATGTACCTAAAACATGGATGAAAAAAATTCAGCATTTTTTAAGCATTTTTTATGTTTCTGTTTCTATTACTTTATTTTTCCTTCAGGACTTTTAATTTAAATTAAGAGAATTACAATCAACCTAATGAGCCAGTAATGATCTCCCTGTATTCACAAAAATACCAATGATGGGCTGGATATGGTAGTGCACATCTGTAATCCCAGCACTTGTGAGGCTGAGGCAAGAGAACTGCCACGAGTTTAAGGTCAGGTTGGGCTATATAGTGAGTTCAAAGCTAGGCTGAACTACATAGGGAGACCCTGTCTCAAAATAATAAAAAATAAATTTTAAAAAGAAAGAGAGATCCTTCTCTTCAGGCCTAGTAATAAATGTCTCTAATCCCAAACCTGCACTCCCAGAGGCCCAGGCAAGAGGATCACAAGTTCACATCTAGTCTGGGCAATTTAACAATTAGGTAAGACTTTGTCTTGAAAAAAATTTTTTTTCTAGGGACTTAGTACAATGGTCCTGGGTTCAATTTCCAGTACCAAAAAAAACAAAAGAGAAAAAGGGCCTTCTCGTTTCCTTTAAAAGCAAGACTTAACTTTTCACCCAAAAGAAAGAAAAAAAAGAAAGAAACCAGAAAGACAACACTAGTCATACCTAGAACCCATCCTAATGTTAGATAACCCTCAATGGTAATAATTTTTTCAAAGGGATTTCCCTAGCTAAAACTTCATTCCATTTAAATTTACTCATTTTAAGATTGAAGATAATAGGATAAATATACTATATACTATACACCAAATTTTTGGATTTGGAAAATGCTTTAAAATCATTATGTAGTTTTCTTTGTTTTTTTAAGACACAGTTTCACTTTGTAGTTCAGGTTGGCCTTGAATTTACTGTGTAGCCCAGCATGGCCTTGGACTTGCAGTGATCCTCCCCACTCTGGAGTCGTGTGCCACTAGCAGAGGCCCTCAGTTCTTCTCTGAAGTATATAATACTATATATACATTAATGGTCAAATACTGAATATAGCCAAAAGAACAAGGGTTATATTATTATTTTACTACAAAATAAAAAGTTCGACATTTAGGAGACAATAATTCCAGCTACTCAGAGGCTATGATAGGAGAAACATGAGTTCAAGCCCAACCTGAGCAACAATAGCAAGACTGTCTTAAAAATAAAACGAGCCCCAAATGATGGTGTATAACTATAATTCTAGCACTCAGGAGGCTGAGGCAAGAGAATGCCATTAATTTGAGGCCAGCTTGGACTACATAGTGAGTTCAAGACCACTGTGGACTACACAGTCAGACCCAGTCACAAAGAAAACAAAAACAAAAACAAAAAATCCTAACCCTTCAATTTGATCTATGTAATGCACTAATGAGGAAGAGAGTAATAGAAATCATCCCATTCTATGGACTGTGAAATTGAGGCAAAATTTGAAAATATACACCCAAGATTTTGAAGAAAATACACAACAGAGATGCAACCAGCATTCAATCTTTTACTTCCCTATAGTTGACACAGTTGACATTGTTTTGAGCTTTTCATATTAAACACATCCAACAGAATTTTATATATATGCACCATTAATTCAATAATAAATTAACTTCAAGAAAACAATCTATACATAAAAAACCAATTTTTATCCACTTTGTTATATGTTTGGACCTAAATTTTTTTCATTTAAGCCATAATTTATAATTTCCAACACACAATAGGCAAAAGAAGCTCTTTTTTTCACCATAGCTACAATTCTTATTACTTTTTTTTTTGGTGCCAGGGATCCAACTCATGACTCTGTGCTTGCCAGGCAGGTGCTAATGCCACTGTGCTAAACTCTCAGCCCATAGCTACAATTCTTTAATAACTGAGGATTTATGCGCTGGGGGTTTAGCTCAGTGGCATAAGTGCCTGCTTGGCAAATGTGAGGTTGTGAGTTCAATCCCCAGTGCCAAAAAAAAAGATTCTGAAGATTTTTTTCCCCTGGTTTAATTTATCAACAATAATGTTAACAAATATAATCAGCAATACACTGTTTCATGAATGATGGTATAAAGTAACTGCAAGTCTCACCAAAAATTACCCTCAGAAAACATGGAGAACTGCTCATTCCCACTCCAGAAGCTAACCTGTGGTAAACAGCTTCCATAGGTAAGTTTTCCTGGCACATGGGCTTCAACAGCTTTTGCCTGAGGGACCTCTTCTTTTTTAGCACTGCTTCCAAATGAGTATTGATGCTTTGCAGGGTGTGACACTTCTGAGCTACACAAACAAGAAACAGTAGTAACAGCACAGGGCACATAAAGTTGGAATCACCAATGCTTCCTTCTTAATCTTCTTAATAACAATGTTACAACTTAATGGGAGGCCAAGTACAGGGTCAGGGTCTGTAATTCCAGCACTCAGAAAATGGGGAGAAAAACCTCTTCAGAGGAGGAGTTCAAAATCAGCCTGAGCAATACAGCAGGACCAATGTAAGGGGGCTGAGGGTTTAGCTCAGTGGCACAAGTGACTGTCTGGCAAGCACAAAGTCGTGAGTTCTATCCCCAGTACCAAAAACCAAAAACCAAAACCAAAACCAAAACAACAAAAGATCAATGTAAGAAAAAATGAATCTGCAATTTCCCTCTTCCCCTACTCTTTATCTCTTAATACCAGTACTAATTTCAACTACTTTCTCTCACTTTTCCCACTGACAAACAAACATAAGAGCTAATGCATGTTTGTTTTTGAGATAGAGATTTTTGCTATGTAGCCCAGGCTGGCCTTGAATTTGTGTTAATCCCCCTTTTCAGTCTCCAGTGCTGGGATTATAGGTGTGTGCCACTATGTCTGGCTCTTACACAGTTTTGATAGCCAGAGCCATATTCTTCACATAAAGTCTCTTTTTCTATCCTTCCTCTAGTATCCTACATAGGAACATTAAAAAGTAAATCAGCTGAGCATGGTGGCACATGCCTGTCATCCCAGCACTTAGGAGGTTGAGGCAGGAGGATCAACAGTTTGTGGTCAACTTAGGCAACATAGTGAGTATGAGGTCAGCCTGGATTATATAGCAAGACCTTGTCATAAACAAACAAATAATCCAAAAAGTAACACATAAATAAATAAAAAAGTAATCATGCAAGCTACTTGTGATTATCATAGAATTGTTCCCAGAATGCAGTTAATGGTTGTCAACTTCCTCTTCTATAAAATTTTAATTTGAAGTCAGGCATGGTAATGCACGCCTGCAATCTCAGCACTCAGGAGGTTGAAGCAAGAGGATCACAAGTTCAAGGCCAGCCTGGGCTATATAGTGAGACCCTATCTCAAAAAAGCAAAAGAAATTTTTCATTTGAAAAAATTCAAACTTCCATAAAAGGTTTTAAAACATTCTATAAACTTCCATATACATTTCACTTAGATGCACCAATTATTAACATCTAGCAACATTTTTTTTCTTCTGATCTCGCTCTATACTAGCATATATACAAACATATGAAACCTACCTTTTATTCTCAAAAAGACTCATTTTTGATTATGTTGCAGACAACATTATCTTTTACCCTTAAAAGTTCAGCATGTGTTTCCCAAGAACGAGAACATTCTCTTATATATATAGTTACTATATAGCACATTATTAAATGCTGATTTTTTTTCAAAAAATTTAACATTGATATAATGTTACTACTATTTAATACGGGCCATATTTAAATGTCTCCAAGTGTCCCAATAATGTTCTTTAACCAAAAAAAGCAATTTTTTTCAGACTGAATATACAGTCCATAATCAGACAGTGCTTAAACTGTCATGCTACATTAATCACCTGTCTGGAAAGTTCTTCACCCTTTTTTAGTCTTCTGTCTTCTCTTGACTCTGGGGAGCAGAGTTGACTAGGCTAGAGTGCATCCCCATGGGGGTCATGTGTCAGGGGCTCCTGTCAGGAGTGTAGTCCTCAAGGTGGCAGTGTTGGAAGGCAGCATGGAACCTCTGAAAGGTGAGGACTGGCAGGAAGCATTAGGTCAGGAGGAAACTGCCTTGGAGAAACCAGTGTAGTTCTGGGGTTCTGGTTACTGGTCAGTTCTCTTGGGAGGGTTGTTTTGAAAGAGTTGGCCTAACCCTTGAATCATTCTGACTTCCCGTCTTGCACATATCCTCTCCCTCTTGCAAGTTCTCCATCACTGTGGCGCCATCCACATTACCAGAGCCAGCCAATGCCATGCCCTTAGCCCTCCGAACTATGTATTCACTAAACCTCTTTTTTAAAATATATTTTCCAAGTTGGGCATGGTGGCTCATGCCTGTAATCCTAGCACTCGGGCGGTTGAGGCAGGAGGATTGTTGCAAGTTCGAGACCAGCCTGGGTTACAAAGTGAGCTCAAGGCCTGCATAGAGAGACCTGTCTCAAAAAGACAAAAAATAGATTTATATATTTTCCAACATCAGATATTTTGATTAAAGCAACATAAAATGGACTAATATGGGAGTCAGCTCAGTCATATTTTAGACTATTTGCACTAGTCAAGTCAACAGGACTTGTATTTGTACAGAGAAATATAATTTTTTTGTGTGTGAGGCAGAATTTTCCTACGCAGTTCAGGCTGGCCTTGAACCCACAGCCCTCTTTCTACCTCAGCCTCCTGAGTGCTGGGATTACAGGTGTGTGCCACTGAGAACTAGAATTCTTCAGGAGCTACAGGGCAATACCTGGAACAACTACAGCACAGCAAAATTTTGCTACAGTAATCCAAGAAAAAATTGAAATTCCAATGATTATGAGTTTAACCAAATCACTTACCCAAATACAAAGGATGAACAACATCTGCTGTTTCTTTCTCTAGTTCCAGAAGTTCAATTTCCAGGCTTTTCTTCATTAGCAACAAAAGTAGTAACATTCAGCTTACTCAGAGAGTATCATGAGGCTAAAGGCTCAAGCACTGTTAAAAACACAGTATTGGGCACCACCTTACACAGAAGTGGTCCCTGTGTCACTGCTACATCTCCACCCTGCCTCCCATCTCATGTTGTCTGCTCTGACTAGCTGTATTTTCCCTGCCCTAGTCTTGTTCATTGACAAGTACAGGAAATCCTGAAATGGGGAAAAGGGAGTTAGTTGTACAATCAAGGTTCCCGGGGCACAGGAAACAAGGCAGTGGGTAGACAAGTCAGAACATATAGCACCCTGCAGGCCCTGCGGAGGGCTTGGATTTCCCATGTGTTCAGAATTCCACAGTGCTGGGTTCCAAATTCCATTTTTGAGAAGCTCTCCATAGCCAGGTCTGGTGTCACACACCTGTAATCCTGACACTTTGGGAGACTGAGGCAGGAGGATCACAAATTCTAGCCCAGCCTGGGTAACTTCCCAACTTACCAGTGCTCTAAAAAAATTAAAAAATAGAATATGGGTGGGGTATAGAGCTCAGTGTGAAGGCCTTGGGTTAAATCCCGAGTAGCAAATGTATGTAGGGGAGAGAGGTTCCCTCTGAAACCAGGCATGATGGTACATACCTTTTACCTTTTTTTTTTCTTTTGAGATGGGTCTGCATATGTAGTTCAGGCTGGCCTTAACTCACTATGGAGCCTAGGCTGGCTTCAAACTTACAGCAATACTCCTGTCTCAGCCTCCAAATGCTAGGATTACAGGCAAGCACCACCACACCTGGCTATACTTGTAGTCCTTGCACTCAGGGAGGATGAGGCAAGAGGTCTGAAAATTCAACACCATCCTAGATCACACAGGTAGGCCGCCCTGTGATGGGAAGATGATTTATCTATATAGGACCCCAGGTGATTTAACAAAGCTTTTCATTTTAGTGTTATCACCTTCCTGTGCCTACTGTTAGGTCTTGCAAATTTACCCAAACTGGGCTTAAACCTGTGATCCTTTTGCCTTAGCCAAAAGTGCTGGGACTGCAGGCATACACCACTATGCCTACCTTGTTCTATTTCAGCTAAGAATTGAACCCAGTACCTTGCACATGCCATGCATCTGCACTACTATGGAATACTCCAACTTAAGTATTGTTTTTTCCCCCGAAGAAATAGGTAGTAAAAAGTTCAACATAAATTACCTGGTAGAGTTCAGCTTGAATATTTGTAGTTTGCTGCAGTCTGGAGAAGTTCACAAAGCAAGGAGCTGTTTTCTTCGATATGTTTAACATTTCCTATTGTTACATGAACAGGGAAAGAAAAGGATGTGACAGAAAGTTTCTGGGTATGTTGGAATAGCATGCCTATAGGACTCCTGACTGTGAACATGAAATATAGAGCAAAACAGTAACAAGGTATATTTCCTGTTTGTAAAATTTTTATATTCACAAATCTGTTGCCTGAATGTTTAAAAAGTGAGAAGTAGACAAGACTATTGGTATTATTTCCTAAAGCCCACGAGCTAGTCCTAGATAAAATGAGCAAAAAATAAATGTCACTGCAAGCTTCTTTGAAAAGCGGGAAAGACAGCAGAAGACTTTGACTGCTAACAAAAAGAAAGTTGCACTTGAAAGAAAACACCAAATCCTACTTAAATTATAGGTTCCATGCCACAGGAGATTCACATTCTCCAAGCCTGTTTTGTATATGTGGAGACTGCTATCCAGCAAAGCCATGAAACCTTTAAAACATCTTTATCACATGGAGACCAAGTACTCTGCATTAAATAAGCTTTTGGAGTTTCTTAAAAAACAAAAACAAAAAAATACAAACACGAAGAACAGAGACAATTAGTCAAGGCCACCACTTCACCAAATGTATCTACACTGACAGCAACATTCTTAGTGCTTAACTGCACTACCAAAGCTAAGTCCTTAAATATGGGTGAAGAGTTGGTCTTGGCTGCTGCTAAGAGCCTATGTGGTGAACTTACAGAAGAGGCTGCAGTTCAAAAGATGGCATGTGCTCCTTTTTCTGTTAGCATAGCATAGATGGACTGATAAAGTAGAAGACGCTGAGTCTCAGTCATTAGAAGGTGTTGAGTTATAATACAGGTTGCTAACTCTACCAATAACAAGGCAACAATACTTGCTTTTTGGGATGTATTTCAACAGGATGTGCATGGATCTATGTTATATGTTCTTTTGTTACCAACCAACTCTACAGCTGCAGAACTAGTCAAGTCTTTGAATGATTACATATCAGGAAAACCGAACTGATCATTTTTACTGGTATACGCAGGACAGAGTGGCTGCCATGCAGAAACCATAGCTTTTTGGTTTCATTACTCGGGTCAAAGAAATCAATTCTGACCATGAGTCTGTGAACTGTGTCATTCATAGTGAAATACTCGCTAGCTGAAAAATGTCATCTGAACTTAACATTTTTCAAAATTTTTTTGGTTTGTTTTTATTTTTGATTTAATTTTTAAATTTTTTAAAACACCAAGTACATTTATCAGAAAAGAAAATTATGAAATAGCCTCAAATCTTTTCCTTGAGAAATTAAAAATAAAAGAGAATAAAACCAAAAAACAAATAGCAGAAAATAATAAAGATCAAAAAACACAATCCCTTATCAAACTGCGATTTCATTTTTCATAAAGATTAACATTTTGATTCTTACATTTCTGTAAAAATAAGACTCAGAATAGTCTAAATAACTCTGATAAAGGAACAAAATTAGAGCCCCAACCCTCCCCCATCCCACAACTTATCACAAAATTACACTAATCATGACAAAATGGCATTAATGTCAAGATAGACAAACCACCAAAATACCAATACAAAATCCCAAAATAGATACCACATAATAGACCATTGATTTCTGGCAAAGATGCAAAAGCAATTAAGTGGAGAAAGGACTGTACCCTTAATAAATATACTGGAACAACTGATATCCACATGCAGAAAACCCAAACCTTATAGCACATCAAAAATTGCTTAAGACATCCAAAAGTTGGGCTGAGAATTTAGCTCAGTGGCATAAGAGCCTGCCTGGCAAGCACAAGGTCATGAGTTCAATCCCCAGTACCAAAAAAAAAAAAAAAAAAAAAGACATCCAAACATCTAAAAGTCAACTCAAAAAATGGTTCATACTGGGTTAAAGTAAAGGCAGATGTGGCTTGAGTCACTGCTTGGCTGAAGTCACTCTCTGTGGGACAAAATACATGTTTTTTCCTTATCATGCTAATGAAACAATACAATGTTTATACATGCATGACATATTTATTTCACTAATAAGTACATCTATTTACCTATAGAAATGTCCAGTTTATCATTCCTTATGGCTGAATAGTACTTCATTATATAGAAATAAAGCATCTTTTTTATCTGTTTCTCAGTAGATGGGCATTTAGGTTGTTTCCAAGATCTGGATATTATAAACTGTGCTGTTATAAACATGGGTGTACATATATCACTGTGGTATGATGTTTTTAATTCTTTTGGGAAGATACCCAGAAGGGGAATACCTGGGTTGCATGGGACCTCTAGTCCTAGTTTTTTGAGGAATCTTCACACTGATTTCCACAGTGACTGCACCAGTCTGCATTCCCACTAACAATGGAGAAGGGTTTCCTTTTTCCCCACAGTGCCTCCAGCATCTGTTATTGGTTGATTTCTTAATACTAGCCATTCTTTCTGGGGTGAAGTCTCGATGTTGTTTTAATTTGCATCTCTCAAATGACCATTGCTGTTGAACATTTTTCATGTATTTATTTGCTGTTTGTATTTCTTCACCTGAGAAGTGTGTATTCATCTCAGATGTCCATTTCTGGATTGGGATTTTAAATCTGGAAAGACTGCTCTTATTGCATTCTTTATATGTTTTCAATAGTAATCCTTTGTCTGAAGAACAGCTGGCAAACATTTTCTCCCACATTGTGAGTTGTCTCTTCACTCTGTTGGTAGTTTTTCTTGCTGTGCAAAAGCTTTTCAGTAGGTTAAGATTCCAGTTGTTGATTCTTTGTGATAGTTCCTATGCAGTCAGAGTTCTGTTTATATTTAGAGGTTCTGTTTTTGTTTTGGTCTTTTTGAGACAGGGTCTCGCTATGCAGTTCAGGCTGGCCTTGAGCTCACCTTGTAGCCCAGGCTGGTCTCAAACTTGCAATGATTAGAGGTTCTGTTTTAATATTAAGATCTTTGATCCATTCTGATTTTAGCTTAGTGCATGTTGAAAGTTATGGGTCCAGTTTTTTGTTGTTGTTGTTAAACCGGGGATCCAACTCATGATCTCATGCTCGCCACTCAGGTGCTTATACCACTGTGCTAAATCCCCACCCCTATGGGTCCAGTTTTAACCTTTGGCAAATGTAAAGCCAGTTTTTCCAACACCATTTATTGGCACTTTATTCAAAGATAAGGTGGCTTAGTGTGTCTGAAGTTGTTTCTGCATCTTCTAATATGTTCCATTGATCTTTGGGTCTGTTTTATTTTTTGCCAGTACCACACTGTTTTTATCACAGTAGCTTTATAGTATAATTTCAAGTGAGGGATTATGATGCCCCCTATCTTGTCTTTGTTGCCCAGGATTTTTTTAAAATTTTTTATTTTAAAGAAAATAAAACAAAAGAGAACAGAACAAAGCAAATCAAAACAGAACAATGCAAGCAACACAGCACTTTACAACAAGACAACTGGATATCAATAGTAGCTACCATAATGTCTCTTTTCTTTGAAATAATTAAGCATACCTTCACACACAATAATATCAAACATAACAAAATAGTATAAAACCATTCAAGAGAATTAAAGCATTACAGGACTTCAAAACCAAATAACAGGAAATGAACAATGGCTACTATAATATCTCATTTTCCTTAAAAAATTTGTTTATACCATCACACATAATAAAATCTAATAAGACACAACAGGATAGAACCAATCAAAACAGAAGAACAAAAGCATGGTAGGACTTCAAAACAAGATGACAGTAAATCAGCAACAGCTGTCATAATGTCTTATTTTCTTCAAAATAGCTGTTCACACCATGACACATAATAAAATCAAACAATATAGAATAAAACCATTCCAACTAATGAATGAAAGCATTATAAGACTTCAAAGCAATATAATGGGGAACCATGATTTCCATAAAATCTTATGTACTCTTACCATTTCTTATACTAGGGAGACTATATAGTACTTACATATGTAAATTTGATTTCTTTCACTTATGAGTATGGTCTTGAGTTGCACCCATTTACTTATAAATATCTCAATGTGATCATTCTTTATAGCAGAGTGGTACTCCACTGTATAAAAATACCACATCTTTTTTATCCATTCCTCAGCTGATGGGCATTTAGGTTGTTTCCAAGATCTGGCTATTACAAATTGTGCTGCTATAAACATGGGTGTGCATATGTCGCTGTGATATGATGTTCTCAATTCTTCCTGAAGTATGCCCAGAAGTGGAATAGCTGGGTCAAATGGAACTTCCAATCCCAGCTTTTTGAAGAACTTTCAGACTCACCTCCACAGTGGTTGCACCAGTCTGCACTCCCACCAACAGTGGGAGAAGAGCTCCTTTTTCCCCTGCAGCCTCTCCAGCATTTGTTGTTGGTAGTTTTCTTTATCCTGGCCATTCTTTCTAGAGTGAGATGGAATCAACAGTGTGATTTTAATTTGCATTTCTCTAATGACTAATGATGCTGAACATTTTTCATGTATTTATTTGCCATTTGTATTTCTACATCTGAGAACTGTGTATCCATCTCAGATGCCCATTTTTGGATTGGGTCTTTGAATTTCGGGGATCTGATTTTTTAAAAAATTCTTTGTGTTCTAGCCAGAAGTCCTTTGTCTGAGGGACAGTTCACTTAGATTTTTTTTTTCCAATTTGTGGGTTTTCTTTTCACTATGCTAGAGATTTCTTTCGACATGCACAAACTCTTTAATAAGGCATGATCCCAGTTATTGATTCTGTGAAGTATTTCCCATGTGGTTTGATTCCTGTTCATAAATTCTCTACCTACCCCTATGTCTTCAAGATTTCTTCCTACTTTGTCTTCCAACAGTCTTAGTATTTCTGTTTTAATATTTAGATCTTTGATCCATTTAGACATGGGTCTAGCTTTAGTTTTAGGCATAAGGAGAGCCAATTTTTCCAGCACCATTTATTAAAGAGACTGTCTTTCTTCCTTCCATTGAACATGATTGGTTCCTTTATCAAAGATAAGGTGGCTGAGTATGTTTATAGTTGTAGTTGTATCTTCTAATCTATTCCATTGATCTTCAGGTCTGTTTTTATTCCAGTACCATGTTGATTTTATTACAGTAGTTTTGTAGTATATATAACTTCAAGTCAGGGATTGTGATGCCTCCTGCCTTGCCTTTGTTGCTTAGAATTGCCTTTGCTATTCTAGGTCTCTTATGGTTCCAGATGAATTTTAGGAGTGATTTCTCTAGATCTATGAGGTATGCTAGTGGTATTTTGATTGGGATTGCATTAAATCTGTATAACAATTTTAGAAGAATGGCCATTTTCACAGTATTTGTTCTTCCTATCCATGAAAAAGGGATGTCTTTCCATTTTCTGAGGTCCTCTTCGATTTTTTTTCCAGGGTATTATAATTTTCCCCGAATAGATCTTTTACTTCTTTTGTTAGATTGATTTCTAAGTATTTCATTTTTTTGGAAGGGTATTGCTTCTTTTATTTCTCTCAGTGATCTTTTTTGTTAGTGTGTAGGAATGCTATTCAGTTTTGAGTGTTGAATTTGTATCCAGCTATATTACTGAATTTATTTATTATACCTAGGAGTCTTTCAATGGAGTTTTGGGGGTATTCTGTGGAGTACCATGTCATCTGCAAATAATGATAACTTCTTCTTTTCCTATCCTTTACTCCTTTTATTTCTCTCTCTTGTCTAATTGCTCTGGCTAGTATTTCCAGCACTATATTGAACAGGAGTGATGATAATGGACATCCTTGTCTTGTGCCTGATTTTAGGGTAAAGGCTTTCAGTTTTTGGCCATTTAATATGATGCTGGCTGTTGCGTTATCATAGATGGCTTTTATCATATTGAGGTAAAGACCATCTATTCCAATTTTCTGTAAGGTTCTTATCATGAATGAGTGTTGGACCTTATCAAAAGCTTTTTCTGCATCTATAGAAATAATTATGTGATTCTTATTTTTTACTCTATTGATATGGTGGATTACATTTATTGATTTACATATGTGGAACCATCCCTGCATTCCTGGGATGAATCCCACTTAGTGGTAGTATATAATCTTGTTGATGATTTGCAGCATTCTGCTTGCCAATATTTTATTGAAAATTTTTGCATCTATGTTTATTAGGGAAATTGGCCTGTAGTTCTCTCTTTTTTAAAAAATTTTATTTAAAGAGGGGAGGAAGCAAAACAGAAAAAAGGGTAGAAACAATACAGAATTTAAAAAAAACAGTAAGAAATCACTATTTGATACATTACATATTGTCTTCTTGGATATAGTTGTGCAAATCACAAAATTAAAGCATACAAAGTGGACATTCAAACAGTGAGGCTGCAAACAATTCTGTTCACCGATCCAACAAAAACTTAGTAACATGGTTATCAATCCTACACACTTAAGTATACATATAGTTATCTCTTTTAGAGCACTTTCTTTTCCTCCTCTTGCTTTTTTTTTAAAAAAAATTTTTTTTATTTAAAGAAAAAATTTTGAAACAGAAAGAGGGTAGAAACAATACAAAATCTCAAAAACAAAACAAAACAAAACAAAATGAAAAAAACCCAAAAATAGTAACCAGTAAAAAATCACTAGTTGATAATTACATACTTTCCTCTTAGATGCAGTTGTTCAAGTTACAAAAGTAAAGTCCACAAAGTGGACATCCAAACAGTGAGACTGCAGTCAGTTTTGTTTATCCATCCAACTAAAACTTTAGCAACATGGTTATTAATTCCACACACTCAAACATACATGCAGTTATATCCTTTAGAATACTCTCTTTTCCTTTTTTTTTCTTTACAATAACTATAATCCATTCTCGTAAACTACTTAGAAGTTCTACACATGTATAAGTCTCTACACATATGATCAGCCTTTCTGTATTAGAGGGAGAAACAAATCAAAACAAGTCAGCAATACAAATTCCTAGAGAAACACGAAATGAAAAGAACTTACAAAAACACAACACTAGGTGATCTACGGTAGTCACTATGATGTCTTGTTATTTTCAATAAAATTGTCTATATTGTCAAATATAATATAAACTTAGCACTGCTTGACACTATTAATAAAATCTAAACGTTGGAGACAATCAAACCAGGATGGGTATCCTATTGAATCCTATCATCTTCAGAGTAGTTGCCCCTACTCTCAGACTCGACACTCTCAAGCATAACAGATTCAAATAAAATCAGTCAAGATAAAACAGTGATATAACCAATCTTCTCTGTCTTATCCTGCTATGCTATTTTTCCATCATTGTTGTTTATTTACTTTTCTCCTTCTTTCCACTGTCTGCCCTTTTCTTTGGAGCCTTTCTGCCATTATTCCTGGAACCCTGGTGATTTTCTTCTCTCTCTCTAGAATGTCCTTCAGTATTCTTTGCAGGGTTGGATTGGTGGTCACAAACTCCCCCAGTTCCTCTTTGTCATGGAAATATCTTGTCTCCCCATTAATTTTGAGAGGCAGTTTTGCAGGTACATCATTCTGGGTTGGAGGTTATTTTCTTTCAGGGCTTGGAATATTTTGCTCCAAGCTCTTTTTGATTTGATGGTTTGCATTGAGAAGTCTGCTGTGATTTTGATGAGTTTTCCTCTATAGGTAATCTGTTTCTTTTTTCTGACCACTTTTAATATTCTGTTCTTGTGATGGATTTCTGGGATCCTGATTATTATATGTCTAGGTGTAGATCTGTTTTGGTTGTAGCTGGCTGGAGTTCTATATGCCTCATTTATCTGAACTTCATTTCCGTTACCTATGTTTGGGAAGTTTTCCTTAATTATTTCTGTGAATAGACTTTTTATTTCATTTGTATTTGTTGCTGCATCTTCATTCACATATTTTATTCTTACGTTATAAATCCTCTTGTCATCTTCTAGCCTTTGTATCGTTGCTTCCTGGTTCCTTGTTATTTTTAAGAGATCCTTCCTTTCACGATCATACTTTGCAAATCTATCTTCAAGTTTTGAAAGTTTGTC